>VRLP01003985.1:0-55278 GCA_009660295.1 Lophius piscatorius | reverse complement strand
GTTCCTGTTTAACTCTAATGGTTTACATTTAACTCTAATAGTTCACGTTTTACTCTAATAGTTCATGTTTAACTCTAATGGTTCCTGTTTAACTCTAATGGTTCCTGTTTAACTCTAATAGTTCATGTTTTACTCTAATAGTTCCTGTTTAACTCTAATGGTTCATGTTTAACTCTAATGGTTTACATTTAACTCTAATAGTTCATGTTTAACTCTAATGGTTCCTGTTTAACTCTAATAGTTCATGTTTAACTCTAATGGTTCCTGTTTAACTCTAATGGTTTACATTTAACTCTAATAGTTCATGTTTTACTCTAATAGTTCATGTTTAACTCTAATAGTTCACGTTTAACTCTAATAGTTTACATTTAACTCTAATAGTTCATGTTTTACTGTAATATTTGATATTTTATTCTGATAGTTTATATATATATATATAGGTATATATATATATATTATTATATTTATATTTTACCCACTAGGGGGAGTTTTTCTCCACACAAACAGATTTTTGGACATAACTTCCTGACCGGGGGGGACAACCACCAGAACAACCCTCGACCCAACTCAGTTTATTCGGAATTTTACATTTGTTTGTTGTTAGTCTGTTTTTATGGTAAAGTTTAATTTTGAGGAGTTCCTATGAGGGGGTTGTTGTTGTTTGTACAACGCAGGGGATCGGGGGCCTTTTAGAGGGGTCCAGTTCTCAGATCGCTCCTGTGTGAAACCACCTCTACTTTGCGGCGTCCGACTGTGAGTTCTGGTTCTGTGTCCACAGTGGAGGACCTGGAGGAGAAGGTGCGCTCCAGCAGACGTTACAGGAGGAACTCCCTCCATCACACGCAGATGCTGGAGAGCCAGATGAAGACCGTGAAAGGGGAGCTGGTGGGCACGCTGGACCACCTTCAGGAGCTGAGGAACATCTTGCGCCGCTCGCAGCAGAAGGCGGAGGAGCGCAAAGTAGCGATGGAGAAGCTGGCGGCGGGGCTGAGATGAACGGCGGGGAGCTGCTGAGGTTCTCACGCTCCTTCTGAAGGTCTTACCAGCCTCCTCACATCTTCGTCATCAAGCCGCACAGATCTCACATCTCGGAGAGAGACTTTTTGAGCTCCCGTCGCTCCTCCATCTCTCCTTCTCCGGCACCTCGGCGAGGCCTCCTCCGCTCCTCTTCCCACCCTGCTTCTGGCCTCCTTCCTTGCACCACTGCGTTCCGTCACGTGGTCCTGAAGGCTCCATCTTGTTATTTTTCTCTCGCTGGAAACAACCTGAAGGCGGTCCTAAGAACACACACAAAGAACATTTCTGTTTTCTTCTCTGGTGGGGCGGGTGGAGGCTTCTTCGACGCAGAAAGTATCCGTAGGCGTGAGGAGGTACCTGAGATTCTCCACCTGCTCATCGCCTCCAACCTTCTGCTTCATGAAATCCATTTTAGCGACTTCGACCTTCCATAAGTGTCTTCTGTTGTGTGAATCTGTAAGTAAAATAAAGTCATTTTGATGTTGTGTAATTGATTGTACTGATTATTCTGATGAATCGTGTGTGTGTGTGTGTGTGTGTGTGTGTGTGTGTGTGTCTGTGTGTGAGACTACTTTATGAGATCTGGCTCCGCCTTCTTTGCATGACCTTTGTTTTGATTTTTCTATTTACGGCAAAGTTCCTGTAAACGGGCTGCAGCCAAATAGAAAAACGCCAACAAACTCCGTAAACATCCTCATCATCATCATCATCATCATCATCATCATCCTCATCATCGACTCCGGTTGGTTTCTGCTCAACACTTGCGTCATCAGATTATTTAGAATTCTGGGTTGTACGTTTTTACATCCCATCGACCTTAGTGCGAGGAAGAACCCATTTTCGGAAAGGCGAGTTGCATATTTCTGCCACCAGGGGGAGCATCGTCTCTCAAATCAGAGTTTACAGGCCATAATTTCTCAACCGTTGGTCGGATTTAGTAAGAATTTGGTGCGTATGAATCGACTCCAGGAGATCTATTTTGTGTATATATAATAATAATAAATATATAATAATAAATAATTAATTTAACTATAATTAGTTGCGTTAGTTGGGTCTAAGTTTATCTCCAATGAATCGACTCCAGGAAATCTGTCTGGTTTTATTCCTGAGCTCAGAAAATCTAGTTTACTGTATTTATCTTCATCATTGAGTCACTGTGGGATCTGATCCTAGAACAGACTGCCAACTTCATAGAAATAGTTCCGTTGACTTTGGCGTTTCGTTCGCTACTAAACACTGAAACACTGGTAACGCCTAAGAAGACCCGTGGTTCTGGAAAGGATCTGACCCAGGGTTCTAGCCATCACTGGGCTTTATGCTGGCCCATTATTCAGGACAACATGTTCACTTGCTGACTGGTAACCAGATCAGATGTTCTTCTGACCTCATCTGGCAGTGGTTGTAATATTATGGCTGACGGCTGTATTTATAGAACAAATCATATCGTATTTTAAAGGAACGGCTCGACGCTTTGAAGTCGGAGGCACAAGAAGTTCCGAAGACTCAGAGCCTCCTTCGTCGGCGGTATTCCTTCCCAGTTGTGGGCGGAGCCTTGTGGGGTTTACCTGCCTGTGAGTCATCTGAATCCTTGGTTCTGGCCTCCCCTGTGACTGGGATGTGATCCCAGCTAAACCAGCACGGCTTGTATCGCAGAGAGTCACATGATGTGAGGCGGAGCTGATCTGGTTATGGAAGCATGATTACAGGACAGAGTCGTAGAAACCCGTCAATCTGTGCAGCTGACTTCTGTTATTTCCACTGATGCTACGCTACGCTTACATGGCTACATAATCAACGTTTATCAACGCTTCTTAAAATGTGGAGATGAGGTGAGGTGACCTTCGTCACCAAATGTTACTGAAGCGTGTTGTTTTATCTGCGGCTGGTTTTCTCGGTGCGTTGTGGAGAAGAGGCGGAGAAGAGAGTTCAGGCGGGGCGGAGTGGGTGGAAAAGAGTGTGAGGAGTTATCTGTGACAGAAGAGGAGCAGCAGGAGGGAAGGGAAAGGTTTCCGAGATGGAGGTGAGGGCAGTTCTGCTGGATGGTTCAGAGACGGTGGTTCTGGTTCTGACCAGCAGACAGGAGGAGGAGATGAGTTTTTATGTTGGAAAATTCTACAAACGTCTTCTTACTCCTTCAGCTGTTCACCACATTACTCCTGGAGGAGGTTCCATCGGTGTGGGAGTGAAGATCAAAGGATTTTAATTCAATGAACTAGAGTCGTCAAACTCACACATATACACACATACACACACACATACACACATATATACACACACACATACACACACAAACATATACACACATATACACACACATATACACGAACACACATACACACACACATATACACGTATACACACACACACACACATATACACACATACATGCACACACACAAACACACCAAACACTCACACACATATACACACATACTCACACACCAACACACAACACAAACACATATACACACACACAGACATACACACACTCACAGATACACACAGTCACACATACACATATACGCACACACACATATACACACATACACACAAACACACACACACATATACACACACACATACAAACACTTATACACACACACACATAGACACAAACACATACAAACATCCGCAGAAACACACACACATATACACGCACACACATACAAACACTTATACACACACACACATAGACACAAACACATACAAACATCCGCAGAAACACACACACATATACACACACACACACACACACACACACACACACGTATACACACACATACACAGTCACACATACACATATACACACATACATATCCTCACACACACACACAGTCACACATACACATATCCTCACACACACACACACATACCAACATCCACACAAACACACACACACATATACACACACATACACACAAACACACACACATACAAACATCCACACAAACACATATTCACACACACACACAAACACACACATATACACACACGTACACACAGTCACACATACACACAAACACACACACATACACACAGTCACACATACACATATTCACACACACACACACAAACACACACACACACCTTCTTCAAAGCCCTGAGACAGACTCATTAATTACTGCACAGGTGTGACGGTCTGAGTTCATCCACAATGTTCTTTGAGTCCGTCGGGACGACAGGTAGAACACGACAACAGCTGTTAACCACCAGGTTCTGATCCGAGGACCGCGTCTACTGGGGGAAACAAATGTTACGATATTTTCTGTAGATTTAACTCTTTTTAACAGAAATATTATAAAACCTAGAATCAACAGATTATAAATAAAGAAGAGTATTTTTAGTTTTGATAAACATGCAGCTTTTATTGTTTTGTGTTTTTACAGATTCATTTTTATCCTCACGATATCGATTTCTTTTTCCTGCTAAACTAATATTACCATCATCATAAATTCTGCCGGCTCTCCTCGTCATCATCACTTCATTCCAGCGCGGCGTTTCTTTTTTGTAATAATCTCTGCAGATTAAACCTCTGTTCTCGGTGACGGCGGGAACGGAGGCCCGGTGTGTTTCGCCGTCATTGCCTCGAAGCGGGAGAGTTGTGTCGGTGGCGACATCTGCTGCGGTGACGAAGACCGTCTGTCTCGACAGAATCCTTCCTCTAACCCGGTTTCAACAGAGTCAATTGTTTTCCTCCTTGATTTCCTTCCAAGATTCGTCTTGTTTAGGAGCTTTCAGATAAACAAAGAAAGAAAGAAACAAACAAACTGACTGCCGTTATTTTTGATGTTGTGTGGATACTGGTGGTGGTGGCTAATGACTCTGCTGAGACTGTATAATGAAGCTATGGTTCTGCGAGAATGACGCAAAGATTATGAGGGAGTATGAGAAAAAGTAGTCCGAGTCTGTCGTCCTTGACATCAAGGGTATATTCCTGAAATGCCCCCATTCCCCTGCGTTGTACTGGCAATCCCCCTGATTGAACTCCTCAGATTAAATGTGACTCATTAAAATAATCTCAAACAGTCCATATTGACTCCACCTACATATTTCTATGAAGTCATCAGTCTGTTCTAGGGTCAGATCCCAGAGTGACTCAATGATGAAGATTAATACAGTTAACTGGTTTTTCTGAGCTCAGGAATAAAACAAGACGGAATTCTTTGGGTCAATTCGTATGAGCCCAAGTGAAGATCATGGGACGGACTTTTGGGAAGTTAGGGTATAAAAACTGGGTTTTGGGTAAAAACCTCCCATCTACTGAGGGACATCTGAAAAATGACAGTAAAATATGACAAATTCATTTTTAGATCTCATTCATTTGGTTCATATGAGCTAAAATTGGATTGAATCGATCCAACAGTTAAGACATTTTGTTCAAACAAAGTTCTGGACTAAACTGAACCAGCAGTGGGAGAAATTGTGGACTGACATGATTTTTGAGCTCATGCTCCCCCTAGTGGCAGAAGTTTGCATGTGTTCATGCCGGGTCATAAGAGGTCAAGTCCCCTAACGAGGCTGCAGAAGACCTTCAGGAGCTTTTTAAACTTGTGAGATCTTTCTACCTCCAGCCGTGGATCAAACATCTGCACTCGCCTGCATCTTCTGCTTCATGGCGCTGGTCTGTCGAATCGCTGCCGAACGCCGCCTGTGTGTCATGTGAGGTTTTGTGGCCCTGCAGGTTCTGACGGTTATGTAACGGGAACTGAAGAAACGTTTGGTCTTTGGTCCCACACAAGTTAGGACATGTCTTCTGTAGTTTACGAGCCCCCGGTGTGAAGAAGTGATCCAGTGTGTGTTCAGTCTTGTAGAAGAAGAGGAGACTATGTGTGAGACAGAATGTGCTGATGCAGCAAACGGGCCTTATGGACCCAGCCCTAATCTGAGGGCGACTGCCAGGGATCACTG
The DNA here is from genome assembly GCA_009660295.1 of Lophius piscatorius. Classification (NCBI taxonomy): domain Eukaryota; kingdom Metazoa; phylum Chordata; class Actinopteri; order Lophiiformes; family Lophiidae; genus Lophius; species Lophius piscatorius. The sequence goes on along the minus strand of VRLP01003985.1, from coordinate 49,353 downwards.
TGTGCCAACTGCAACACGGAAGACGGATACGCCGCCAACTCCTGCTGCAGAAGAACCAGTTTGATCCGGGCACACCTCAGACGTGCTGGAACCATCATGGGACCGATAGAAGACGGAGCAGTCATGTGTGAGCATCACCAGATCATCCATCCAGAGCTGCAGAACCGGCGTGGCGAGGCACAACACTCTCAAATACTCCCCTCACCCTCGATCTCCTGATGCCGCCCACTTCCGCATCTCCGCTCAGCGAACCGGGCGGATGACATCGCCCTTCACTCGCCTATAATTACACTTCAACCCTTTCATGTCCGGCTCTTTTTGTTTGGTCGAGTCTCGATTTCTCACCGAGAAATGTGACAGAACCTTTTTTTTATTATGTGACCCAGTAGCAGCGGGTTTATGCTAAAAAACACAAAACACACCGAACGTTTCTGAGACACCAAACGTCCTGAAGTCAGTCGGACGTAGTTAAAGGTGAGATTAACCAGTTCATCCTGAGACGTCCTTTCATCTAAACCTCAGGTGTCATTTAAAGAAATCTCACCTAGAGGATTTTCACTTCCTCTATTAGCGGATGGTTTTAACTTATTACAAGCTAAAAACAACTTGTAACTTATTTCAGAAGGTGTATTTTCCCCGGCGTAAACGTTATAACCGGTAAAAACTCACGGATTAACCTTTAGGACACCCACAAATCCCCCATCAGTCAGATTCAAATCGTCACGGCAACGAATCTCAATCTCAATCACTTCATCGTGTTTTTGATGCAACTTTCAAAACAGGAAGTTCCAGGACAACATCAAGCGGCGTGTTGTTCTGCAGCGGATCGGTCGCTGCACGCACCGTGTGACTCATGCAGGAGGCTTCTTTTTTTCTTCTTCTTTTCTCCCTCTGCAGACATTGTTGGGTTGGAATGCAGCTGAACACGCCTCCTCGTCTGGATGCGGACGTCCCTGCTGGGTATATAAATCCCGACCCAAAGGCAGAAAAGCCGAGCACCAGCCCGAAAACCCGAAGAGCAGCAGCGCCGGTTCCGTGTCTCCCCGCTTGTCTTCTGCCGTCTCCTCAGCAGGTGGAGTAGAATTGTTGACTCCTGTTTTCTCCGTGTATGTTATAGAACAGAAGATGTAGAAGAGGTGGTTGAATATTTATTTGTTTTAACATTGATCATGCTCACCTCTAAAAGAACTTTTCTTTTTTTAATCTCCTTCTGCACAAACAACGTTAATTCTACGTGTGTGTGTGCGGATGGACGTTTTAAAAGACACGAGTCAGCAAAAAAAAAAAGTGGATTCGATGAATTTGCTGACTTTCCTCTCTGATTACTGAATATATAATATTATTATAATTCATAATGAATCCGTGTGAGAGGATGAACGGTTCTTTGATTTTTGTGCTGAATAAAGGCTCATCTGTTCCATTAAACTTTGTTTTGTCTGTCCCACGGCCACACCCACCTCTGGGTGGAGGCTGTGAAGGGTTATAACTGCACCCCTCCTGTTGTGTGATTGGCTGGCGGGGGGGGCAGGAACTGTTTGGTAACAGTTTGGTAATTAATGGAGGAGACACTCCCTGGTGTATCTTCACCTCCCCGTAACCAGACTGATATTAAACCCCGTTCACCACCGGTTTTACTCGTTCAGCAGCAGCGGGCGGAGTAAATACTGCAGACGGAGAACTCTTTCAGTCATTATCCTCACTTCCTGGTCAGGTTAGACCCCGAGACACGACGTATTGTGACATTTAAGGCGTTTTAATTGTTTTTTCTTTTTTTTTTAAAGAACACATCTAATAAACTTCTTTAAGGGTCGGCTTTTTTTTTCTTCTTCTCTTTTTTTGGACTGTTTTTCAAAAAGTGACTTGACTTTTAGAGTCACAGAAGCAGAATTTGAATCTGTTTGTTACGAAAAGGTAAGACAAGGTAAGACAAGACAAGATACGATAAGATAAGATAAGATAAGATAAGGTGAGGTGAGGTGAGGTGAGATAAGATGAGGTGAGGTAAGGTAAGGTAAGATAAGGTGAGGTGAGATAAGATGAGGTGAGGTAAGGTAAGGTAAGATAAGATAAGGCAAGATAAGGTGAGGTGAGATAAGGTAAGATAAGGTAAGATAAGGTGAGGTAAGATAAGGTGAGATAAGATAAGGTGAGGTAAGATAAGATAAGATATGATAAAATAAGATAAGATAAGATAAGATGTGGTAAGATAAGGTGAGATAAGATGAGGTGAGGTGAGGTGAGATAAGATGAGGTGAGGTAAGATAAGATATGATAAAATAAGTTAAGATAAGATAAGATGTGGTGAGGTGAGGTGAGGTAAGGTAAGGTAAGGTAAGATAAGATAAGATAAGATAAGGTGAGGTAAGGTGAGGTAAGATAAGGTGAGGTAAGATAAGGTGAGGTGAGGTAAGATAAGATAAGATAAGATAAGATAAGATAAGGTGAGGTGAGATAAGATAAGATAAGATAAGATAAGATAAGATAAGGTAAGGTAAGATAAGATAAGGTGAAATAAGATAAGATAAGATAAGATGTGGTAAGATAAATCTCTATTGTAAAGTAAAGTCTTGTGTCAGAGATCTACTGTAAAATTACAGTAAGAAAATGTAAAATAAGTGGGTTAAGAAAATAGAATATTTATGTTGAAAAATGTAAAGATAAAGTCTATAAGAGGTAAATGCAGTCCAGTATACAAATAAAAACACGATATCGATGTTGTTGAGGAATAGAATATTACATCATACATGTGTGTACATGTGTGTGGTTTCAGCCGTCCTTCCTGCAGAAGGGGGGCGGAGTTAGACGGAGGTCACAGCAGGTGCTCTGATAGGACGGCACATGTAGGATTTAAGCCCCGGACATGTTGGACTGCCTGTTGACGACATCTCCTCTCCTCTCCTCTCCTCTCCTCTCAGATCTTCACCATGCTACCATGCCCCAAACAGTTTGAGAAGGCAGGGAAGAAGCCCGGCCTGGAGGTGTGGCGCGTGGAGAAGATGGACCTGAATCCGGTTCCAGCTGAACTCCATGGAGAGTTCTACAAAGGAGACTGTTATGTCGTGCTCAAAACCTTCTCCCTCTCTCCTGCTTCCTACGACATTCACATGTGGCAGGGTACTGGGACTTCTTCCATTGTCTTCACCCCGACTTTGTGTGAGTGAACTCTTGAGTTATATTCATGTCTGTTATGCCACAGGTAATGATGCTACCCAGGACGAGAAAGCCGCCGCCGCCATCTTCATGGTCCAGCTGGATCAATGCCTGGGTGGAAAGCCAGTGCAGCAAACTGAGTATCAAGGCAAAGAGTCCATCGTTTTCCAAACCTACTTCAAGGAACGGGGCTTACGATACAAGGTGAAAAAGGACATATGCAAATGTCTTTTTAAGAGGAGCAGGAAAACACTCTGCCTTTAGGTAGCAAGAGAGGTGAATTCATTTCTTCGTAGCTGAACACAGACGCTCTTCCACCGAGCGATTCCGATGAGACGGCATGTTTTTGTTTTTGAAGAGTTGTATGTTTGTACGAGAGGAAGAGTCTTAGAGCCGTACTGGGAACAGTTTGGAGTTCAGGTTAGTTGGTCACTCGGGGTTTCTGCTGGAGTTTTCCACAGAGATCATGAAGCAGCTGTCAGGAGATCATGTGGGAAAACAGACGGGAACACAGACCACAGTTTGTGTCTGTGGGCCACGTCTGTCCACCACGTCCACGCGTTAATGCCAACATTATCATGTTTTAACGTTAAAATTATCATGTTTTCACCTGAGAATTATCGTGTTTTAACGTTAAAATGATCATGTTTTAACGTGAACATTATCGTGTTAAAATGATAATTTTCACATTAAACACAGTAATTTTCCCATTTTAACGTGAAAATTATCACGTTTTAACGTAAAAATTATCGTGTTTTCACATGAAAATTATGTTTTAACGTGAAGATTTTCGTGTTATACATTAAAAAAAACCCAGTAATTTTCTCCCCTTTTAACACGAAAATTAGCAATTTTTTAAGTGAAAATTAGCATGTTGTAACGTGAAAACGATCGTGTTCAACGTAAAAATTACCATGTTGTAACGTGAAAATGATCGTGTTTTAACCTGAAAATTATCGTGTTTTAACGTGAAAATTATCGTGTTGTAACGTGAAAATTTTTTATATGATAAAAATGTAAAAATTATCACATATTAACATGAAAATTGTGTTAATATGAAGAGAAAAAAAAAAATTCTCAACTGGTCTGATTTAGTTGACAAATTTGATCTATATGAATTTACCCAGGGAGATCTAATAATTGTGTTACATCATATTTTACTCCACTAGGGGAGCTTAGTTTTTACAAAAATATTCATCCGGACTTTAATCCTTTCCAAGGATGGTGGAGTTGCATCGGGCCTCAAGGTTATGGTGCCTGACGGAGCCAATGTCTGTAAACTCCTGCGATTTAAAGGTCATCGAATGGTCCGAGCCAAAGAGATGCCCATGGGCTGGGATTCCTTCAACAAAAGCGACTGCTTCCTCATTGACTTTGGAACGGTGACCTCAGAGAGACGTTTGACGTAGGAAAAGTTTTGAAATGAAAAATCAGTTTCTTCATTTCCATCTTCTTGCTTGGGCCGTAAACCCCTAGGTGCTGTACCACTGGTCCGGCAGCCAATGCAACGGCTTTGAACGCCTGAAAACTACCGAGATTGCCGTTTCTATTCGAGACAACGAGCGACACGGCCGCTGCGACTTTGAAATGATCGATGAAGGCGACGAGCCCGAAGACGTCATTAAGGTGAGCCTCTTCCAACTTTCATTCACGAAACCTCTCAGGAATATTTCTGGCAGGGATTTCGGGTTTTGTCTGGATCCTACTGCCGCTATGAAGGATGAAGGTGCAACGCCGCACTCTGTGTGTTTATAGGTGCTCGGAGAAAAGCCCGACCTCCGCGAATCAGACAACAGCGACGCCTCGGTGGATGAAAGGAACAAAAACGTTGCGGCTCTCTATTTGGTATAAGCCTTCAAAAACATTCTACCCTTCAAATGGATCCTTGTGAATACATGTCTTAATATTCCGATGGTGACCGGAGATGTTGTGATATTCCCTCGGCTTTCTAGATTTCTGATTGTACTGGCACCATGAAGGCAAGCATGGTGGCTAAAGAGAACCCATTCGAACAGAGCATGCTGTCCGGGAAAGACTGCTACATCCTGGACAACGCTCTCAATAAGAAGTTATTCGTCTGGAAAGGTATTAGATCGCGTCATCAGTCCTTCTCTGCGACCTCTCGTTCTTTGCACGCACACGAGTCTCTAATCACAGTACCAAACCCAAACCACAGGGAAAGACGCCAATCCAGAAGAGCGCAGTGCAGCTTTGTCCGCCGCAGGACAATTCCTCGAACTCAAGGGCTACAACAAAGACACGCCGGTAACGTTAATCAGCCAACGTCTGCTCTCACAACTTCATCCTCCCTGTTTTAGCGCCACGCTAATACCGATGCTTCCTCCTCTATCCCCGTGTTACCTGAACAGATCACGGTCATGCCGCAAGGTGGCGAGACCACCCTGTTTAAGGAGTTCTTCCCGCACTGGTTGGACAAGGAGGAGACCACCGGCCCGACTGCCCCTTACATCATTGGCAGAGTTGCCGATGTGCCGCAGATTCCCTTCGACGCCTCCAAACTCCACGAGATTACCCAAATGGCTGCCCAACACGGCGTGGTGGACGACGGCTCCGGGAAGGTCCAGGTAGGGTGGGGGGCCCAACTACGCTTACGCTACACATTCATTTCTTTACATCTCCAGGAGGGTTTGTGATGATAGCGATGGCTGTCTGCAGATTTGGCGTATTGAGGGTGATGACAAAGTGCTGGTGGACTCGAGCACCCATGGACAGTTCTATGGAGGCGACAGCTACCTGGTGCTGTACACCTACGGTTCGGAAAAGAAGAAAATCATTTACATCTGGTGGGTTCAAGTCTCGTCAGCATTCATCTGGCAAAATGCGCCTCGGCTGACCCAGATTTATTACAGTCCCGAGAAGTGGGGGATGTGCGTCCGCAGATCCGTCGTGTTAACGCGAAAATATATTTTGAGGGTCATTTTCAAATTTTTCACTGCAAAAATTCTGAATCTTATCAAGAGTCTTCTTCTTCCTCGTCTTCTGGTTTTGGCGGTTCCCTTTCGGGGTCGCCGCAGCGGGTCAGTACCAGTGACCCGCCCGACTGATCTAATGACGCAACCTTCATTTACCCGCCGGGTTAAAATCTTACCAAGAGTATTTGTCTAATTAATAGTCAAAATGTCTTATTGTACTTCAATCACTGAACAAATAACATTCCACTGAGATATACGGACTTGTTCTCCAAGCAGTTCAACGTCTTGTTGGGTCAAAGAAATTTGTTTAATCTCAAATTTCCAGCTACTTGAAGCGAGATTTCACTGAAAAATGCCCAAATATTACTTTCTAATCCTATTTCAAAGTCGTAAAAATGGTCGTAAATCTCGAACAGTGTCAACGCTAAAGAGATAGAAACTTTTTATAAAGCTTCACCAGGGGAAATTTATAGAAATTAGATTTACCAGCTCGTTTCCAGGTACCATTTATCCAAATCTCACGTCGTAGTTCAAGAAATCTTAACAAGCAAATTTTCACTTTTTTACTTATTACGATCTAAAAACACGTTTTCATTTTTTTTCCAGTGTATACCCCATAGACCTCAGTACGAGGAAGAACTGGATTGTTTATGGGAAACATTGGCCAATTGTATATTTCCAACACCAGAGGGCGCTTCATATCCAAACGTTTGCGGGGCCATAATTTCTCAACTGTTGGTCCGATTCAGTCCAGATTCGGTTCAGATGAATCGAATCCATCAGGTCTAGTTTCTGCGGACGCAGCGGCGGCTTTGACGATTACGCAATATCCTGACTAAGTGTGCAAAACTTCTCGGTGTGCAGTGAATGTGGGTCTCTGGCTAATGACGGACGAGCGGCGTTGCTCTTCTGACTGAAGTGGCTAATGGATATATTATGGGATTGCTGTTTCTAGGCAAGGGAACAAGAGCAGTAAGGTTGAACGGGGGGCTTCAGCCATCCTCGCGGTCGCCATGGATGATTCAATGGGTGGAAAAGCTACCCAGGTAAGATGTTTACCGTCTAACAATAATCTATGGTCCTACTCGGATCTTTTCTGAAACTACATCTCAAAAAAATGTGTTTCTAAAGCAGGAGTTGACACCAGATATATATATATATATATATAACAGCAGATAGAACCAGCTAGCATTGCATAGCGACTGAAGACATACAGAACGGCCAACTACTGGCAAGAAGGCGAACGACTCTAAGGGATATATGTCCCGATCAAGCCTTCGTCTTAGTGTGAACACTCGAAAACTCTTTCATGAATCATTTTCAGATTTTCTACTCATATGAGCCTCAGGTTCAAGGGTGATGGTATATTTCCAACACTAGGGGGAGCTTTATCTCAAAACATTTGCGGGGACATCATTTCTCAACCGTTAGTCCAATTTAGTCCAAGTTTGGTGAAAATGAATGAGGTGATGAATCACAAACTATGCAGGGAAAGTGAACCAAATATCATTTAGTTGAACTACTGATGTGTTTTTGCAGGTCCGTGTCACTCAGGGCCAAGAACCTGCTCAACTTGTGAGCCTGTTTAAGAACCGGTTGGTCATCTACATGGGCGGGACGAGCCGCAGCGGCGGTGATACTGTGCCTGGCGACAAACGGCTCTTCCACATCCGCCAGAGCAGCACCAAAGCTACGAGGGCTATCGAGGTCAGCCTCGCTTGTTCCCATGGATACGCCTCAACTTCTCCTTTTGTACTGAATGCCTCACGCCATCCCTCCATCTCTTTTTGTCCCACCCACTCAGGTGACTCCCAGAGCCTCCTGCCTGAACACAAACGACGTGTTTGTGCTGACTACGCCTAAAAAGGTGTATTTGTGGAAAGGGAAGGGAGCGACTCCTGAGGAGCTCGATGAAGCTAAATATGTTGCCAAACTGCAGAAGCCCAAAATACCCCCCTCTATTGTGGAGGAGAAAAGCGAGCCAAGTAAGAACTGACCAAAAAAAACCTTTGATCCCCGCAGGATATGTTCGTTAACGCCTTTGTGTGGAAAACTGTCTCGTCTGTATTCTTTCAGGTGCTTTCTGGGATGACTTAGGTGGAAAGGAGGCCTACCAGAAATCCTCCGCCCTGATGAATATGGTCAGGGTCCCACGACTCTTTGGCTGCTCCAACAAGACCGGCAATCTAATAGTAAGGACTCATTCACGCAGAGGACGTAGCTAGCATTCCCCGCTGCAAAGCATGAACTTTCATGCTTCATTATGGTGCTTGCTTTAGTTACACGAAACTTTTTCATTTTGTTTTACACAGAAAAAAAAAAAACCCAGCCAAGCACTGAACTGATTTTTTTAATTTTTATTTCCAGTCAGTGTATATGACTGCATGAATCAAGCCTTTAATATCCTGATCAGCCCATTTTGAGTCACTAGTTCTTATTAAGAAATGTGACTGAACCTGCAGCATGTCTATGCTTAAGAGTAAGGGGCCGAGGACGGAGCCCTGGGAGACGCCACAGGTCAAAGGGGCCGCAGGGTAGGAGGCATTAACCATGAATGTTAAGAAAGTACTATTTGATAAGTAGGATCTTTTGGCACATTAATGCAGGTTTGGACTTACTACTTGACAGAATTACATAACTTGATGCAGCTAGTCACGTTTCTCTAAGTCTAAATCTAAAGTGCGACTCCTTCCGATCTTCTGGAGACTCGTCCCCCCCTCTAAACATTCACTCCTTTATATCTTAGGCGGAGGAGGTGCCTTCAGTTGATGGGGAGTTCTCCCAGGGGGAGCTGGCGCCCGATGACGTAATGCTCTTGGACACAGGGTGTCAGGTATTTACCCGCCTTCCTCATTCCATCTCAGTTCTTGTAAATCTCCCGATCATTGCCGACTAATCCAGAGACGCTCGCGGTCGTTTTTCCCTCTAGCTCTGCATCTGGGTCGGAAAGGATTCCAATCTGACGGAGAGAGAAGGATCAGTTGATATTGGTGAGTCCGATGGTGCGATAAGACTTGCTATGTTTGACCCAGGGGACAAACACTGACTGACTTTACGTCCTTGTTTACCTTTCAGCGTTGAAGTATGTCGAGACAGACACTTCTGTACGCACCGACTTCTCCATCAGCGTGATGAAGCAGGGCAGCGAACCCCCCTTCTTCACCGGCTGGTTCCAGGGCTGGGACCCCAAATTTTGGTGCACAGACCGTTGCGAGAAAATGAAACAATGTTTCCAGCAGCAGAGGGCAAAGTAGACGCAGAATCACGATACCTGAACACGCAACAGATCTGGGCTTTCCGTTGTCGCAGTTCTTCCGATGATTATCGACCCGTAACTTAGAGAGAGCTTGGAATTTTGAAGTTCTGTATCGGAGCTGCCATTTATCTCCTTCAGGTGTATTTGGTATCTCCTCGCACGCATCAAGGCTAGTATATATTATGTGTTATGTGTTTGGACAAACATCGATAGAGTATATCCCGCCCTCAGCGCTGGCTTTGATACATCCACAAGGGGGCAGCAAAGAGTCGTTCTAGCAAATACAAACTATCGGCTGGGCATAAGAACATAATTGGACACAGCGCAAAACTCAAAAATTCAACTGTAAAACACAAATTTGATTAGTTGGGGATTCAAAGTGTGACCGACGACAGAATTCGTACAAATTCCACGCTCCCTTTCACTTTCGCCTTCGAAATCTCGAATCACTTATTGGGAATTGATCTGAAAAAACCTTGCCATATCTTCTCATTTCTTTTTTAAGGCTTTTAAAACAGCCAGATAATGTCTCTCTAATCGTGCAGATATGTTAGCCGCTGTAAAAAGAAAAAAAAAAAGAGGAAAAGTCGTGCTAACGTGGGATTGACCTAAGCCTTACGTGAAAAATCACTCGTCGTTCAAATGTGCCGAAAAACGCAGAAGTATGCAAATTGAAGAAACCAATTATGTGATGCACGTCTCTAACGCTCCTGCAAAGCAGGTGGGAAATTGTCACGACTTCGGGATCAAGTTTGCGTAGAGAATTATTCATTCATTCATTTCTACTTACATGGAATGTAAGATTTTTACACATTAGTTGGGAATCATTTGGATTGTTGGATACAGAATTGTAATAAAAACTTCACATCCTCTAAAACATCCCCTGTTCTGATTGTCATTCTTTCCACTGTCTGATCATTACGACACCCCCCCCCCCCGAAAAGTTGGGGATACTATGGAATCCGCAGATTGGTCTCGTTAACGTGATAATGCAAGAATTATTAAATGGATCATTTTCATTTTATAAATCCAAAGACCTTAGTGCAAGGAAGAACTGGATTGATTTGGGAAAAGCTCAGGTGTTTATTTCCGCCACTAGGGTGAGCTTTATCTCTAAAATCACAGTTGTGGGGCCGTAATTTCTCAACCGTCGGTCTGATAAAGTCAAAATTTGGTCCATATGAATAGAATCGAATAAATCTTTCTTGTATATATAAATATATATAAAATGTAATATATGTATATATAAAAAACACTTTCTCGGACATATAGTTCCTAACCGTTGGTCCGATTTAGTCCAGCTTGAACTCACATGCATCACCCTGAGGAGATCTGTCTTGTTTTTGTCACAATTGAATCCATCAGTTCACATTTCACACTCTAGGGGGAGTTTTGGTTGTTTTTTTAGAGAGAAAACAGTTTTTTTTGGGACATACCTTCCTTACTTTTTTGGTTTGACTGTATTTTTTACTTCTTATGATTCACTGCAACAATAAACTTGTTATGATTGGCCTAAATCCTCACTGGGCATCAGAACCAAGTGCCGGCCCTGCTTGGCGGTAATCTTCCAGCCATGTGGACAGGACTTCTGCTGAGTTGCAGACTCGTGGATTAAGGAGGGGGCTTTAAAAGTGGCCCCACCTCCACGTCACCTGTTACCTCCGCTGCCACACATCTTTTGTTCTCTTCACCCGCCGCCGCTGCCGGGCCTGCTGGACAAACACCGACCCGGACGCAATGAGCCAGAAGGTGGTCCTCATCACGGGCTGCTCCTCTGGGATAGGCCTCGCCTTGGCTGCCCGCATCGCAAAAGATGAGAAGAAAAGGTTCATGGGTAAATTCGCCACATTCCATAAAGCTTCTTTTAGATTTGTTATCGGTGACAGGTGTCATTCTGATTCATTCGTTTTAAAAAGCCTCGTTATATCCAGATGATCCGGAGGAGTTCTGGAGAGACATGAGGGGATAAGGATCGAGGAAATCTTTATTAAGCCTGGGGGGTAATTTCAGGAACAGTCAGCCGAGTCTGCAGATGAGGAGTCATGGATTCACGTTTAGGAGGAAATCTCCATGAGAAAAAATCGATGCAGATATAGAAATTATGCAAACGTTCAAATGTTTCTGTTTACAGTGACTCTACTTTGTTGTGAGTTTTAGTAACAACTCACAAAATGTTGATTGTAAATATGCCAAAAACTACCAAAAAAAACCACCTAATAGAGAACAGTGGTAATTTCGTCAATGAGCTCAAACTGTAACCATGGCGATGTGAAGATTTTCACAAATATAAAAGACATCAATGACTAGAATGTCAATGACATCAAAGCCATCAACTCACATGCTGCCAAGAAGTCCTTTCATAATAATAATAATAATACATTTAATTTATAACACACTTTACATTTGGATCAAATCTCAAAGTGCTACAAAGTAAAAGCAGAAATAAAAAATAAAATAATAACTATGTTAATTAAAGTTATAGGTTCTGCTAAAAAGGAAAGTTTTAAGTCCTTTTTTTTTTAAACGTCTCAGTCGTCTGTGGAGCCCTGAGATTCATCTTTAACTACTGAACAGGAAGTTGCTATAGCTCCTATGAACCAGCTCCAATCTGCCCCAAACATCTCTTCATCTTCAAGACCAGGTGGGACTGCACCAAGGATGGGCTCTGAGCCCCTTCTTGTTTGCTGTGGTGATGGACAGGCTGACAGAGGAGGTCAGCAGGAGTCTCCATGGATGATGTTGGTGGAAGACATTGTGATCTGTGGTGAGTGTAGGGAGCAGGTGGAGAAGAACCTGGAGAGGTGGAGGTATGAAAGTTGTTGGCAGTGAGACAGAATACATGTGTGTGAATGAAAGGGAGGCAGGAGGAGGTGAGGCTGGAGGAGTAGAGGTGGACATACTAGATAGAGGATCTACTGGTAGAAGGATGCTGGAGATGGAGCTGGAGGCAGCAGAAGAAGGAGAAGACCAAAGAGGAGGTTTCTGGATGTGGTTAGAGAGGACATGCAGTTGGTTGGTGTAACAGTTGAACAGGGGGAGATGTGAACAGATGATCCAGACCCCTGAGAAACGACACATAGAAGAAGAAGAATGGAGAGCTTCATCTCCAAAGGTCTTCAGCACATAATTTCTCATCCTTTGGTCCGATTTTAGTCCAAATTTCTTGCGTATGATTGGACTCGAGGACCTTCTTCATCATGTTTTACTCTTGATCGTTAATATTCTACTCACCAGGGGGAGTCTCCTAGAAGAAACTGAACCATTGCTCCAAATAATTCTGTTCTTCTAGTCTATGCCACCATGAGGAACCTCAGCAAAGGTGAGGCGCTGGTGGAGGCAGCAGGTCGGACCCTGGGTAGGACCCTGGAGATAAAACAGCTGGACGTATGTGACGAAGACTCCATCAGAGCCTGCGTGGACAGCCTGCCTGAGCGCAAGGTGGACATCCTCAGTAAGTCCACACAGTTTGGTCCAGAGTCTTGATATTGATGACCGCTGACTCGGCACATTTTCCAGTACATGCTATGCTTGACTTCCTCTCCCAGTAAGTAATGCTGGAATGGGTCTGATTGGACCCATCGAGTGTCAGACGATGGATGAGATGAAGACCGTAATGGACACCAACTTCTTTGGACTCGTCCGGCTGCTGAAGGAAGTCCTGCCCGACATGAAGAGGAGGAAAAGGGGCCACATTGTGGTTATGAGCAGCGTCATGGGCATTCAGGGTGAGGGGCAGCAACATCGGGGTATCCTGAAAGCATTTGGCGACAAACACCTTCTGACAGACTTCCGTTCTCTTACGCTGATCCTTTTCAGGAATTTTATTCAACGACATCTATGCAGCATCCAAGTTTGCGGTGGAAGGCTTCTGCGAAAGCCTGGCGGTCCAAGCCCTGAGGTTCAATCTGAAGTAAGCTTCTTTTATGCCGCTTCCACCAGGTAGTTCATGAACTCACCTCTGACTGTCCGTCTGTTGGTGAGATAAAAAAATAAATACCTGCGTGATGTTCCTCAGGCTTTGGAGGAGTGTTGGGGATGTGATCGGGAAGAACTCACTGGGTTCCCCTCTAGAAATAAGTTTAAAAAAATAATGAATACATGTGTTTTTAGCTTGTAATGAGTCAAAACAACCCGCCAATAGAACAAGTGAGAATTAGCTTGGTAAGATTTCTTAAAATAAGACGAGAGATTTAGATAAAGACATCTGAAAATGAGCTGTTAAATATCATTTTTAATTAATATAATATAATATAAGGTAGTTTTGTGTCTCAGAATCAGCCAATAATACTTAAAATAGTTTTTTTCCCGCCATATCACTTTTCGTTGTTTCATTTTTTTAATCCAAACCTAATAAATGTCCCCTCTAGAGTTTCAATCTAAGAGAAGAGAGTCCAATTTAAGCATTTTAAGGAGAAATATCTCTTTATGTTTGCTGGAAATACTTCATTTGAGCTTTTTGAGATATTTTCCAGATTCTACGATCGAACAAGACGTTCTACTGCCGAAGACCACGTCCCTGTATCTCTTTGAAATGTTCCTTTGTTCGGTGATTGTGTCTTCAATCAGGTCCAATAAGATGTTTGGATATAAAGATATAAGACAAACACTCTTGGTAAGATTTGGTGTTTTTGTTTTTCTGCATCTCCAACACATCATCAACGTATAGGAGATGCAGAAACTCGCGCATATTCAGGAAATTTGGACTAAATCGGAACCAACCCTTGAGAAATTATGGCCCAAACATTTAAGAGATAAACTCCCCCCTAGTGTCGGAAATATACAATTGAACTTTCTCCAAATCAATCCAGTTCTTCCTGGTCCAGCTCCGCTCCGCTAACGTTAGCATCTTGAAACTTGCTACGTTCCTCGGGGGGGAGGGTTAAATTTGGAATGTGTACGAAGCAGGGGATTGGGCGAGCCTTGCTGTTGAGGTCATTTTGGGGGGCCCTTGCTGTCGACAGCGCAGGACTAGTTTTCCCAGGAAGCCTTTGGGATTAAAAACCCAAGTGAACAAAGAACCTCAGGATTGAAAGCAGAAACTTCTCCAGTCTGACCATGCGTGTTGATGCAGGTTTTGATTCGGATGGGTTGAGATTTGGTAGCTCCACCCCTTTTTCACCGTGTCTGAACAAACCCCCGCTCAGGATTTAAGGACAGGCCTAAACCAGCTACCGTACGGGAGAACACATTCCAAATACTTTGACGAGGAAGTTTTCCTGAGATTACAGAATAAAAAAAAACCTTTGAAGTTCTCACCGAGAAAAAAAACAAACTTGTGGAAAAGTGATTCCTTTTGGATATTTATTCATGTACTGACAATTAATTAGTTAACAATATCAACAAAAGGAACTTTAAACAACCTTAGGTAGAAAAGGTGGGCTGATTTCTGTCGGGGCAAAACAGTAAAAGTGGACTGTTGCTCCTCGTAACTGTTCCTGCAGCCAGGAGCAGCTGCACCTCAGAAAACAATCAGTTGTATTTCAATTTAAATGTAATCCTCAGTCCTATTGTGATATATCTTCTGTATAGCGTTATAAAGACACTTGTGTTGTTGACGTACTTCCACTAGCTGCTCTTCTTCTTCTTCTTCTTCTTCAATAATCTCCTCGAATCGATTCATATGCACCAAATTTGAACTAAATCGGACAAACGGTTGAAGCTCCACCCCCAAGTAGCGGTGATATACCACTGGCCTTTCCCACAATCAATCCAGTTCTTCCTCGCTCTAAGGTCTACGTGGGCATAAAATTTGAAAATGACCCATGAAATGCTTTTTTTCCGTTATGGCATTAACACTTTGACGAAAACGTATTCCCTGTCTTCAGCATCAGCCTGATCGAACCCGGGCCGGTGATCACAGAGTTTGAGCGTAAAGTCTTTGACGAGGGCATGAAGACGGATCTCAGCAAGGCCGACTCTGTGACTGCCGACATGTTCACCAACATCTACTTGAAGAACTACAAACAGATCTTTGAAACCCTGGGGCAGACGGCCGAGGACATCGCAGAGGTAGGACCCGCCGCCCCGCCTCCACCTGCAGGTGTTTTGCTTTGTTTGTGTTCATTCACGCGGCGGGTGTTTTGTTTCCCAGCACACGGTCAAAATCATCACCATGGAGGATCCGCCGTTCCGTCATCAGACCAACACCCTTTACACGCCAATGACCACCCTCAAATACGCCGACCCCAACGGCGACCTCCCGATCGACACGTTCTACAAAATGGTGTTTGAGCACGACAAGGTCTTCAACGCCAGCCTGAACTTCCTGAAACTTCTGCGCTGGAGAAGTCGAAAGAGCTTCACCTTGGAGAAAGACAAAAGCAGCTAAAACAAAGACGTGTCGCGCCGTCGTCGTGGGTCCCCTCTGGTGCTCTTTGTTGTTTTTTAGCTCTCAGACAGAGATTATTACGATGATGGTGACGATTAACGATAATCGTGAAATAAACACGTGAAATGGTGGCAAGGCGGTCTTTCTTGGTGTGAACTTGTCCTGCGGGTTTGAATCCGCCCACTTCATTCAGCTGAGTCTCTTTCATTTTGACGGGTACACTGCCCCTATTTGTTCTGTTACCAGTGGTTGATAGCAATGTGCGACCTAATTGGGCATGCTGGGAATAAATGTATTACTATTTTATTTTTTGAGCAGCACACAGACGAAGAAAGTAAATGCACACTGACATAATTTGGCTGCGTTTCTCAAGGAATCCTCTGGGATAGATCTGTTTGACTTGTTTACGACATAATGAGCACCTGGATATAATTGCGAGACAATGAGGACATTCTTGAAGGGAGAACTCAAGTGACCCTGAAAGACGCGATCACACAGGCGGGGGTTAGAAGGGAAAGGCACGTGAAACAGATGAAACAGATTTACAAACATGGAAGTGGGGAAATGATGAATTCACTGGGAGAGAGAAGCAGGAACAAGACCCAACAAAATAATAAGGCAAAATAAATCACAAAGAAACAATTGCAGGAAGTGCGAAGCTTAACTGAACAACATGCTTTCAAAGTATTTTTGAAAGTATGTACAAAAGTTGAACCAGATGAAACTCTCCTGTTGGATCTTTTCATGCGCTCTAGGGCCCCCTGGTGGCCATTGGATGGGTGCACGTGTATGTGGGGTATCCTGTTGTTCCACCTTCCGTCCAGCTGGTGGCGGTAATGAGATTTTAAGTGGCTTTTCGCGCCGTCAATAAACATCGAAGAAGAAGAAGAAAGCTGACGCCCCTCTTTTTCGACGTCACGCCAACACCACCGATTTATTATTATATTTTAATTGCTTGGGGCTTCAAAGTTGAAGAACCTATTTGAGTCATTTTGTCGACACAAAGGAAGAAATCTGCTTGCGGCTTTTGTCTTCATTCTGTCTCTACCGTTAGGTTATTTATGGCGTTAGCATTTCATTGTTAGCCTAGCTTTAGCCATGCTGCGGCTAGCTCACGACGGTTCCTAGCTAAGAAATCATTTTCCACTTTGAGGGTTTTGTTCCATCATTCTTTTGCTTAAATGCTTATCCAGACCGTCCATAGTCTGACACAGCCCGTGTAACAGAAACAAAAACTTTGTTTTAACACCACAAATTCGTTATGAGCTTTATTTGCTAGCTAGCTAACTGGGCACATCTTTTTTTTATTACTTGTTTTCATTCTGTTTGGAATAAGGACATACGTCCATATCATTTTCGCCACTAATCGACGCAGCGAAGCTGTCATTCTAGTCGTATTTATGTCTGCCACGATGGCTTCCTCCTCCGGTAACGACGACGACCTGACCATCCCCAGAGCCGCGATCAACAAGATGATCAAAGAGACTCTGCCCAACGTGCGGGTCGCCAATGACGCCAGAGAGCTGGTGGTCAACTGTTGCACGGAGTTCATTCATCTCATCTCCTCAGAGGCCAACGAAATATGCAACAAGTCGGACAAGAAGACCATCTCACCTGAGCATGTCATCAACGGTGAGTCCCGGTCCGTGTGTCTTCTAGAACGTCAGCGATGGTTCTAAATCAGAGGTCATCATTTTTTCACAATTTAATGTCCGACATCCTTGGACATCTCCATAATCGCCCAGATATGTCATTTAACATTTTCTGTAAGGTTTTAAATTTTATTATGAAATGTTGAAAGTGAAAAGTTGGGTTTAAGCTGATGAGCCAATCAGTGAAGATCTGGGAAAGAGTAGTGGAAGAAAGGTCAAGAAAAAGAGGTGACCATCAGTTTGGTTTCCACCAAGAAAGAGCTCTACAGATGAGATGTTTGCTTTTAGAGTGCTGATGTAAAAGTTCAGAGAAGGTGAGTGAGGAGCTGATGGAGGAGTACAGAGAAGGTCAGTGAGGAGCTGATGGAGGAGTACAGAGAAGGTCAGTGAGGAGCTGATGGAGGAGTACAGAGAAGGTCAGGAATAGCTGTGTTGTTTTGGATTTTGAGACATTGTACGACAGTGCAGAGTGAGGAATTGTGGGATTGCATGAGGAAGTCTGGAGTGACCGGAAGTATGTTAGAGTGGTCCAGGATATGTATGAGAGCACCTCACCTCAGAAGTCAGCAGTAGGAGTGACGTTTGGTTCAAGGTGGAAGTGGGACTGCCCCAAGTATCAGCTCTGAGACCCTTCTTGTTTGTTATGGGGATGGACAGGCTGACAGAGGAGGTCAGCAGGAGTCTCCATGGACTAGGATGTTGGTGGAGGACATTGTGATCTGTCGTGAGGGCAGGGAGCAGGTGGAGGAGAACCTGGAGAGGTTGAAGTATGCGCTGGAGAGAAGAGGAATGAAGGTCAGTGGCAGCCAAACAGAATCCATTTGTGTGAATGAAAGGGAGGCAGGAGGAACGGTGAGGATGGAGGAGAAGTGGTGGAGAAGCGAGTGCAGGCAGAGTGGAGTATGGGGAGAAGAGAGGAATTATCTGTGACAGAAGAGGAGCAGAAGTAGGAGTGAAAGGAAAGGTTTCCAAGATGGAGGTGAGAGCAGTTCTGCTGGATGGTTTAGAGACGGTGGTTCTGACCAGAAGACAGGAGGCAGAGCTGAAGATGTTCAGATGTTCTCTGGGAGTGAGGAGGAAGGACAGGATTAGAAAGGAGACATCAGAGGGACAGTCCAGGTTAGACGTCCTGGAGACAAAGTCAGAGAGGACAGATTGAGATGGTTCTGACCCGTGAAGAAGAGGGATAGTGGAACTTACTGCTAGAAGGATGCTGGAGATGGAGCTGCAGGCAGGAGAAGAAGGAAAAAGACCAAAGAGGAGGTTTCTGGATGTGGTGATGGAGGACATGTAGTTGGTTGGTGTGAAAGGGGAAGATTCAGAGGACAGGATGGAATCAGATGATCCGCTGTGCAGAAACCTGAAGAGAACAGCCCAAGGAAGAAAAAAAAGATGTAGTTAAAAAATTTACTTTTTAATATCTTATCTCAGTTTTAAGTTGAATGAAATATAGAAATGAACCGTCGGTTCTGGACGAGCTGAGGCTGCAGAATCGTTTCCAGAAAGTCTTTTAGTCATGTAAACAAACAGCCTCACTACCAGATTTTCTCATTTGGTTTTTAATGTTATTTATGATTATTTACTGTCTTTTTGTTTAAATTTCATGTTTTATCCTGTTTTAAAGTGCTTTACGAATCAACTATAATATTATTAATATTCCTGCTATTATGTGTTATGGCAGTTGTATTTTTATTTCCAATAAAATCTGTGAAATCAGGAGGGGGAACATCAGGGTTCCGTCTGTTTGCCCCCCCTGGACCCCGTCGCTGAATTCCACATGTAGGGAATGTAGAAAAAAAATAGAGGTGTGTGTTTCTGACCTTGATATACATTTGGAACTTTTTACTTAATTTGGATTTGTCTCTTTCTTTGAAGCCCTTGAGAGCCTCGGTTTTGCGTCATACATCACGGAGGTGAAAGATGTGCTGCAGGAGTGCAAGACTGTGGCGCTGAAGAGGAGGAAGGCCAGTTCTCGACTGGAGAACCTGGGAATACCGGAGGAAGAGCTCCTCAGACAACAGCAGGAATTGTTTGCCAAGGTATGGGCTATCAGACTGCGACTTACTTAGGTTTTGGATGATAATATCCGAGGAACATAGCAAGTTAAGAAACTCGCGTTAGCAGAGCGGCTAAAGCTAGCGACAGCTCAGAGCCACCCTGAAGTCCTTGGACAAAGCCAACGTGGAACATATAACAGACTGAACGAGATGTACAAAGTTTTTTTCTCACCTCGAAATGTCATACAATCGTTTTAAGAGGAAATTCTAATGAAATTCATTAATTTCAGAATACATACACAAGGCCGACCAGCTTTGTTACTTCCACTGCAGTCTTTCAAAATAAGAGCACTTAAAAAACATTATTCATCATGATTTTTAAACTTTTAAAGGAAAAAATATCGGGATTGGCCCTTCAGACTTTATGAAAATGGGTGATCAGCTAAGAAAAATTGCAGTCGGTTACCGTTATGCATAATTACCAATGAAGGATTTTCTTATGTTGGAATCGGACCATCAACCGGATCATGATGCATTAAGACCAATCGAGGGGGGAAACGATTAGATGCTCCTGGAAGCAGAAACTACAACAGACTAGTTCTACTGTGTTTGTGTGGCAGAAGAAACAGCTTCAAAGGGTTTTTTTTGTTGATATTGTAAAGTGAAATAAAAGAAACATTTTAAATGTAACCTAAAAAGATTTAGTTTTCTAGTTAATAATAAAAACTTCTCATTGGAACTGATTGGGTGTAAGACCGCTGATAGACAGGGAGACATAAGAACGAGTGATGCTGACCTGCCCGTTATTTTCAGATGGATCTGTAATTTGTCTATTTCCTCTTCCCTTGGTTTGTTCTGGAATCTAATTATAAAGATGTCTTTAGAGAAGTTATGTTCTTATTACTGTAAGAATAAAGAGACATAATACCCTCGATTAAACATGGTCATTTGAGTCCGGCCCCCTTCTGGGATTGAGAGTGACACCCCTTCTGTGATTGAGAGTGACACCCCTTGGATTGAGAGTGACCCCCTTCTTGATTGAGAGTCACACCCCGTCTGTGATTGAGTAACCCCTCTTCTGTGATTGAGAGTGACCCCCATTCTGAGATTGAGTGACCCCCCCCCCTTCTGAGATTGAGAGTGACCACCCCCTGATCTACCACACAGGGGACCTAAAATGGTCCCAGACTCCTGACTGGATGCGTTTCTTTGGTGGGGGGAACTATGGGGCTTCAGTTCCCGCTGACATTTCAACAAAGCCCCTCTTTGCTCAGAGGGACCACACAGGCTCTGGCACACATGTCGTGTCTCCAAACGAGAGGAGATCTCCTTACTCCTCACCGTTTTCGCGGTCATAACGCTGTGATGTTATTGATCGCGCTTAATAGGAGAAACTGTTCGTCCTGACGTCTGTCTCCAACTAACCAGCTCCTCTCCTGTCTCATGTCTGTCCTTGCTGGCCCACGTTCTCCAGGCGCGGCAGCAGCAGGCAGAACTGGCCCAGCAGGAGTGGCTCCAGATGCAGCAGGCGGCCCAACAAGCACAGATCGCAGCAGCAGCATCTGCTGGCGCGCCTCAGCAGGCCAGCTCGTCTCAGGATGAAGACGAGGAGGATGACATGTGATGACAGGACTTTTTTCACCTCGTCAGAGTCCGCGTTGGAAAACGGACCTGCAAATGCTACCGCCGACAGAGACTGGAGACCCGCTCGAGTGCATCAGTGTGTCCTGGATCAGGCTCTTGGGAACGGACAGTAAAGAGGAAGATGGGGCGAGGCCACACCTCCAGATATCTAGAGAGATTTCGATTGAGACGTTTTTGATTAATCTCCTCTTTCTCCCGTCTTTCCGGTTGCATCTGTTTGATCATATCTTGAAATTGTGTGGTGTGTGATTTCTGCTCGTCTGGATGTGTTGTGAACCGGCTGAAGGGATGTGTGGCTAAATATTGGTGAGGTAGCAGCAGGTGTTTGCTGCGTCAGACAGATCACTGAGGTTACCTGTGCTACCGGATCACATTCGGGTGATTAGAAGAACTGCTCCAGCAAAGAGCAGCCGACGACTCGATACTTGGGCTCTATTTTTCAGAGGTTCATTTTTGGGGTTGTGAATAGTACAATTTTTTTTGGTAAAAGAACCAAATGGATATTTTTGTTTAATTTTAGCGCCTTCGGAATTGTTGAGTTTTCGTTCTTCCTCGAACTTTCCACAGTATTGCTAATTAGCCACACCTTTCAGAAATGGACTGTTTTCTTCTCTTAGAACCAAAGATGATTGACGGATTAACAGCCCAATTAGTGTTTCATTTGTTTTTTATAAAGGTGATTCTCCTGGCTGTCTCCAGGTCAGTGTAAATAATGTTCAGAATTATTACCCCTTGATTTTGTAAGATTCTTTGATAATAATAATAAAAAAATAAAGTAACCTTGGACATCCAGGCTGGAAACATTTACCCTCTCCCTCGGGCGCAGTATGGAAAATTTGCTTTGTGACTGGTGTCAATCGTCAGTGTAAGGACCGCGCTCACTCACCTCTGCTATCAAGTTGTATTCTTTAAGCAATAAAATCATGTTTTATAGATGGTTTTCTTTTCTCTGTCCACCCAACATCGCAATGAAGAAGTTCTCTTAATCTATACAGACCAGCTTCAACAAACCTTAAAAAACCTTTTTCTTACTTTAATGGGCCTGAAGCACCTCTACGAACCTGGACTGTTTATTTTCCAGTGCGGACAAGATAACTAATTATCTTCTATAGTGACTTAAAGGCTTCCGCAGTTTCCACCAATCCGCCTCCATTAAGTGCGTGACGTTTGCGGAAGTGTTTCCAAACACCTGCTGTAGAGGAGACGGAGGGCAATGCAGGTAAACATCGCCTTTCTGACTCATATTTTATGTCCCTAGTGTGTTTTTATATACCGTACGCCGATGTTAAGACTCTTAAACACAAATATCTTGTTTTATAACCCGAGGTCTTTATATTTCCGCGAACCTCTACATCTAAATTAACTACAGCGAGCTAACGCTAGCAACTCAATCAAGCTAGCTATCGCTAAAGCGGAAGTACTGCGAGATGCTTTACAAAATGAGGCAAAGCTATTTAAATTAGTGAAGTGTATTCGTTAAAAATACGTACAGGATGTTTGAAGAATTGTGGACATACTTGTTGATACCTTCCACGTGAATACAAATAGTTCTAATCATAACGAGAGAGGAAATTCTAATGTAATTAGAAAAAGAAAAAAAAGCCACTACTGTTTTATTTTGAAATTTTCCACAGGAAAGGGAAGTTCCTTTTTATTTATAGAGACCGTTTGTCGCCTGCAGTGACATTATAATAACGAACTAAAAACAAACAACTCGTTTATGTCACCAGTTACGTTAACGTTGTTTAATGTTTGTGTAATTGGATGAATAACTGATATGGATGGAGAAGACCTTTCTTTTTATAACAATGTAACAGACTAACTGCTGTGTTGGCCTTTAACAAGGAAGTACGCCGATTAGCCGAAACATTACAACCACTGACCGCCTGAAGCCAAAATAATATTTATCTTGTGATTACCATGTTTTTTTCTCAGTGACTGGTATATATTATTCAGCAAGTGAACATTTCCATCTCAAAGATTGTTTTGGTAGCAGGGAAGTGTGATGGCTATCCCACTGGGTTGGCGCGTCGCCAGGACCGCATGTTTTGTTAGATGTTCCTGGACTGCAGTGGGTCAGTACCTATAAATAGGTTTAAGGAAGTACAGTCAGGACAAGGAAGGGTTAGTACCTATAAATAGGTTTAAGGAAGTACAGTCAGGACAAGGAAGGGTTAGTACCTATAAATAGGTTTAAGGAAGTACAGTCAGGACAAGGAAGGGTTAGTACCTATAAATAGGTTTAAGGAAGTACAGTCAGGACAAGGAAGCCAGGCAAACATTAATTGGTTCTGATAGAAGGGTGTCAGAACACAGTGACATCACGGTGTACTGTAGCTTCTGACCGGTCAGAGTGACCATGTGACCCCCGTTCACTGCTGAATGCTCCAACAATGGACCCTTAATATCACTACCACACCAGGGGAAAATGGAAGAAGGGGGTCTGGTCTGATGGATTGGGTTTTCTGTTACTTAAAGTGGACTGCCAAGTGATGGGATGGTACCAGGATGCGTTATGGGAAGGAGACAAGCCCGGGGTGGCAGTGTGACACATTGGACCATGTTCTGCTGAGTAACCCTGGGTCCTTCCATTCACGTCGATGTTCCTATGACATGTAGCTCCGATCTGAATATTGCTGCGAACCAAGAACCGCCCATGATGGAACCGTTTCCATTCCCTTATGGCTGTGGACTCTTCCAGTGGGATGATGCTCCATGACTCACTGCAGGAATGCTTCAGGAAGGGTTTGAAGAACACAACAAGTTCAAGGTGTTGACTTTACCTCCCAGCCCAATCCATCATGATGTGCTGAGCAAACAAGTCTGATAAATGGAGGCTCCACCCAAAAACTTCACAGACTTAGGATCTGCTGCTGACTTATTGGTGACGGATACCAAAGCAGAGCTTCAGAGGTCTGCTGGAGAACTGGCCTCAACGGGTCAGAACAGTTTTGGCGGCAAAGGTGAAATATCAGGCAAACGGTTGTAATGTTACGGCTGATTGGTGTATATATACGCTTTCATCTAATGAATCCTTACCGTTCTGTGGAGACGGGTTCGTTCCTAGATTTATCAATCAAGTTCAAATACATCAAATTAAATCCGGATCATAACAGAAAACTCGTAATGACTGCGAGCTCTCGGATTTCCCAGTTTCCCCGCCGCGATGTCGCGGGCGCACCAGTAGAAGAGTGGAGGCGTGTGCGATGAGGCCGTCTGCGTCCGTGTAGGTTCTGCTGGGAGAGCTTCAGGATGGACATCCTCGTGGCCAAGCTGCTGGGTCTGCTTGGAGTGTTTGGCCTCATGCTGGCTGGGGTTCTGGTTCCAGTGCGCCTCCTGCTGGTGGACTATGACAAGGCACACAGGTACAGGAGGGCTCTGCCGCTCTGCAACTCGTTTGGAGGAGGCGTCTTCCTGGCAACGTGCTTCAACGCTTTGCTGCCTGCAGTCAGAGACAAGGTCAAACACACACACACTCCTACACACACTTACACAAACACGCACTCACACACAGACACTCCTACACACAAACACTCCTAAACACACACTCCTACACATAAACGCTCACACTCATACACACACACTCACTCATCCACACAAACCCACACAAACACTCACACTCATACACACACACTCACTCAGAAATAAACACTCACACACAAACCCACACAAACACACACACACCGACACAAACTCACACCTTCCTTCCTTCCGTCCTCAGGTCGCCGCCGTGTTCGAGCAGCTGAATATCAGCAGCGACTACCCTCTGGCCGAGACGATGATGATGCTTGGCTTCTTCCTCACCGTCTTCATCGAGCAGACCGTCCTCACCTTCAGGAAGGAGAAGCCCCCCCTCATTGACCTGGAGACCTTCAACGCCGGCGGCTCCGAGGCCGGCAGCGACTCCGAGTACGAGACGCCCTTCATCAACTCGTCGCGGGTCCCGCGGGGCGGAAGTGGCCGCCACTCCCACGGACACCAGCACGGACACTTCAGTCCCGCTGAGCTGGAGGGGGCGGGGCCTCTGCGATTGGCCAGCCTCGTCCTCGCTCTTTCCGCCCATTCTGTGTTTGAGGGTCTGGCGCTCGGCCTGCAAGAGGATGGCGCCAAACTGGGCAGCCTCTTCCTGGGCGTGGCCATTCATGAGACGCTGGCTGCAGTGGCGCTTGGGGTGAGCATGGCCAAGGCATCGCTCGGCTTGAAGGATGCCGCCAAGCTGGGCGTCACCGTCAGCCTGATGATCCCGTTGGGGATGGTGGTTGGGATGGGCATCCAGTCGGCGCAGACGCTGGCGGGCGCGCTGGTGTCAGTGGTGCTGCAGGGACTCGCTGCCGGCACCTTCCTGTTCGTCACCTTCTTTGAGATTCTGTCCCGAGAGCTGGACGACAAACGGGACCGGCTGCTCAAAGTGCTCTTCCTCGTCTTCGGCTACACCGCGCTCGCAACGCTGGTCTTCATCAAGTGGTGACTTGAAGCCAAACCAAAGAAAAACTCCAGAGTCCTTGAGGTGGCTGACCTCTTCAGATGCCTGTGATGTCATCAGAGACGGATTTAACAGAAACGGAACCGATGACGCTTGAGTTTGAAAGTGATCCATGAAATGGTTTTGGACTAAATCGGACGAACATTTCAGAAGCTATGTCCTAAAAACATGTTTTTTCGTAAAAAAACTCCCCCTAGTGGGTGAAATACGACGTCTACAAGATAGATCTCCTGTAAGTGATTCATACGCACCAAATCAGACCAACGTTTGAGAAACTTTGTCCGGAATTTTTTTTTTTTTAAGATAAAGCTCCCCCTGGTGGTGCAAATTAACAACCCTCCTTTCCCAAAATCACTCCAGTTCTTCCTCACACTGAGGTCAAAAGTGTGAGTATAAAATATGAAACGATCCATAAAATGGTTTGAGATATGTGAGAAAAACAGTGTTTTTCATTAAAAAAAAGCTCCACCTGGTGAGTAAAATATGAACTACTAGAGTAAAATATGATATTTACACAACAGATTTCCTCCAGTCCATTCATCGGCACCAGAATTGGACTAAATCGGGCCAACGGTTGCAAAATTACGGCCTGACAATTTTGAAAGGAAAGCTTCCTCTAGTGTCGGAAATATACAACCAACCTTTCCAAAAATCACTCCAGTTCTTCCTCGCACCAAGGTCTATGTGAGGATAACATTTGAAAGTGATCGGGGAAATATTTTTTGAGTTATGGCGTTAACACGAAGGATCCGCGGAGAACGCGGCGGTAATGACGATTCCGTAATATTGCCGACTCTTCGGGGATATAATTTGGCGAGGCGCTACGATGGCGCCGAATGAGAAACCAGTCGGCCATAAATATAAACAACATGTGACGGAACCACCTCCACCTTCTTCTGCTGAGACGCTCTACAAAGGAACTTCTTTCCTCATGAACCTGCTGACTCCCGACAGGAAACAGGAAGTAGCGTCCGACAAAAACCACTGGACCCTTCAAAGAACCGATATTCTCGCTGATGTGAACTTAATTTTACCGACGCATTTCAGATCAGGGGTGCAATCAGAAAGCGGGTTTAAACAAACTCTTAGTGTTGCCTTGAGATGAGATAAGAGTATCAGGATCACATAGACAAAAAATACATAATAATAATAATAATAATAATAATAATGGGGATTGGGATGA
Organism: Lophius piscatorius; assembly: GCA_009660295.1. NCBI lineage: Eukaryota > Metazoa > Chordata > Actinopteri > Lophiiformes > Lophiidae > Lophius > Lophius piscatorius. The sequence goes on along the minus strand of VRLP01003985.1, from coordinate 22,727 downwards.
TGAGATTAAAGTTTTAATATTTTAATAGAAAAAAGTCGAATATGACTTTATTCTCGTGATGCAGGATTTTTTTATTTTTCCATGTGGCGCCTTCATACGTCGGAGTTTCTTCAATCACCTCCGAGTTTTTTTTAACTCTGAGCTTCAGGCTCAGAAGGAGGAGGAGTCAGGAACAAACTCAGGCTTTGTTGAAGATAACCGGCCGGCTGGCAGGTTAAGTTCACAGATTAAGTTAGCGTGGGAACTGACTGAAAGTTCAATTTCTCTTACTTTCCGGAATTGGAAACCCAGACTTTACCTCCACTCAGGTTTAACAAACTCAGAGTTTCCACTGAACCGGCTTTCTGAGATGCCCCTGGGTTGGTTTTGTATTTATTCGGGTTTGTCTGATATTTATCTTGTTAGCTGAAATTAAACGTGATGAAATGTGTTGTTAAAAAAAAAACATGGTTCATTTGTTGATTTTTTTTCTCACTCAAGCCCAGAATATAGAACATTTCAAATCATTAAGTCATCAGAGCGGGATCCTTCGCTAAGCCTCGCCATAAATGTACCTGTCCAAGGACCGGTTCTCCGGTCCGGAGCCACAGAATACTGGTTCTAGGAGACGCTGGACTGCAGGTCGTTTGTGTACTTATTTGATACGACCACCAGGAGGCACTCAACCAACATCTACAATAAAACCCAGAGGACAACTGAGCCCCTCTCAGGAGTCTCAACAGGACCGGTTTGGAGCGGTCCGCTTCAGGGGGGAGTAACCCAGTACAAAGGATATAAACCAGTTCAGGAGTGGTTCATCCAGTTCTGATGAAATGATCCAGTTCAGATGGGATTGATCCGGTTCAGATGAAATGATCCAGTTCAGAGGAAATGATCCAGTTCCTGTGGGATTTGACCCAGTTCAGATGAAATGACCCAGTTCAGATGAAATGATCCAGTTCAGATGAAATGATCCAGTTCCTGTTGGATTTGACCCAGTTCAGATGAAATGACCCAGTTCAGATGAAATGACCCAGTTCAGGTGGGATTGATCCAGTTAAGATGAGACTGATCCGGTTCGGCCGTGACGTCCCTGCTGCTTCCTGAACCGTCGGATCGTGTATGCTGCGAATCAGAGCTGAGACGAATCGGCGGGTCTTAATCCGGACCGGACTCGATGGGATCTATATCAAGATTGAACGTTCAGGAATGATTTTCTGAACTTGGTCTAAACCGGAAGTTCTGAACAATCGGATCGCTTCTCTGTCCAACTTAAAACAGTTTATTTTATTTATTAGCCGGTGTAAAACTGCACCTACTAAAATACTCCGTCACAGCAGGCCAGGCCGTGTTCTGTGTGTTTACGTTAGGGAGGTGCTCACCTCCTCCTGGAGTGGAGGAGTGGACTGGCGTGAGGTGTTCCTGCACCTGTAAGCCTCTTAGTGCAGGTAAGCCTGCTGCGGGGGACTGGACCCGCGGCGTGATGATATAATCCTTCCTTGGAAACGGTGAGCTCGTCTTTGGTTCCGTCTCCGCCCTGTCACCCGTCCAAACGCAAAAGGAGGAGGAGGTAGGAGACATTTCTGGACGACATGGAGGAGTTGCTTTTACCGAGCGGGGAGGAGGAGGCGCGCTCCGACCGCAGTTCGAATGTCCCGGGAGACGCAGGGGGGACCATGGGGGACAGAGTGAAGTCTTTCCTCAAGGGGACAATGAAGGAGGACCTGAAGAGGAACGTGAGGGACTTCTGTAAGAGGAACGGGCTGCTGACCCTGTCGGTCGTGGCTGTGCTCACAGGCTGTACGCTGGGCTTCATGCTGAGAGGAACCCACCTGTCCACACAGGTACGCGCCTCACCTGTCCGGATCCCACACCTGTTCTGATTAAATACCCTCAAATATTCTTGGCATCTCCTCACCTGTGCGGTGAGACCTTCCCTCCTGACGCGACATTCAACGGCATCATCTTCAAATTATTTATGTGAAACTGAATTGGTTTCGGTGCGGCCCCACTTTTTCAGAAGTTTATTTATATGCTGCGTTCACGACCCGTCAGAAAGTGGGAAAATACAACAAAATACATTTTATTGCTATTGCTTGCTATTTGTTGTGGTGGTGAAGTCACTAATCCCAATTTGGCTTAATAGTAGTTATCTTGGTAGTTTCACAGACTGCCATGTTAGCATTAGATGTTTGATACAGAGTAGCATGTTAGCATTTCTGTTTGACAGACTAGCATGCTAGCATTCATAACTTTCCACGTGTTTGCTTATTAGCAGTAGTTGTTTTAAACAGCAAAGCATTTTAGCATTCATTTGTGTCAGACTAGCATGTTAGCATTAGTTTTTTTCAGCCGAACAACGTGTTCGCATTAGCTGCTTCATTGCTTAGCATGATAGCATTGATTGTTTTTTGCGACGGAGTAGCGTTTTAGCATTTGATATTTTCAACAGAGTAGTTTATTAGCATTTGGTTGTTATTTTAACACGTTAGCATTAGTCGTTTGATTGACTAGCATTTTAACATCGCTTGCATTTGACAAGCTAGAATGTTATCAATGACATTAGTTTTCAACAGAACACGTTCACCTTAGTTGGTTTGGACACATCAACTTTGAGTTTTTACTTTACATGTTAGCATTAGCTGTTTGACAGACTAGCTACTGGTTGTATTCGACATTGAAGCATGTTAGCATTAGTTGTAGTTGCAAGGTAAGCATCGCAGCATTTATTATTTTCAACTGATTAACTTCTTAACATGTTGTTTTCCATAGGCTAGCATGTTAGCATTAGTTGTTTGGCAGAATAGTATGCTAAAATTGGTTGTTTCTGAAAAGCTACAATGTTAGTAGCACGTGTTTGAAGTATTTATCTCTTGTTAACTAATGCAGACAAACTATTAGCATTTGTACAGGCGGTTTGTATGTTAGTATTAGTTGTTTGTCAGACTAGCATGCCAACAATGGTTTATGTTATTGACAGGCTCACATGTTAGCATTAGTTTTTGACAGGCTCACACATAAGCATTGGTGGTATTTGGACTGGCTAGAATATTAGAATTAGATGTTATTCACTGACTTAAATGTTAGCTTTAGATGTTTTCAATAGAGTAGCATGTTAGCATAAGTTGTTTCCACTAGGCTAGCATCTTAGCATTAGTTTTTTGACAAACTAGCATGCTAATGTTCGTTGTTTTAGGAAAATAGCATATAAGCTACCTGTAGCACGTTAACTAAATGGAACATGATATCCATAATTATGTTGTAACTATTTTTAGTAACACACTTCACCTTTAAGTGACATTTCAAAATGTCCCGTAGATGTGAACGGATGCTTTTCTTCCCACATCAGCGCCCCGTCTGGTTACGCTCTCCCAATGCATCCTGGGATTGGCTCCAGTGCTACTCAAACCCAGCCGAGACCAACCAATGAAATCATTGATCGACTTCACCTGCTCATGTCAGAGCCCTGCTTTTATTTTGAAATGCCGTTGAGCCTTTACTTTGAAATGATGGTGTTTTGTCTCAACTTAACTTCACAGGCCAAGATCTACTTCTCTTTTCCTGGAGAGCTGCTGATGAGGATGTTGAAGATGCTGATCCTCCCACTCATCACGTCCAGGTGTGAGGTCATGACCCGCCCACTGCGGGAGAACACTAGTGCCGGGGTTGATGGTTCAATTCCTCGATCCCTGTAGTCATCATGTCAAAGTATCCTTTGTTTTATTGAATGGAGTATCTTTACCACGATCAGCCTTATCATTATAACCACTTGTTTGATGTTGGGTAAGTTCCCCTTTTCCCACCCTAAAAGTTCTGACCCGGCGAGGTCGGACTTGCATTTCCTACAGATGTTGGATCACATTGAGTTCTGGAAAATCATGAGGCCTTGATCCGCAGAAACGTTTAGGTAGGAGCTACGGGTCAAAGGAACATCCGAATGAATGTCAGGACCCAAGTTTTCCCAACAGAACATAATCTAAAGCACCACACTGCCTCCCCTGACTTGCCTTTTTCCCATAATGCATCCTGGTACCATCCTCTCACGGTCAACATGACAGAAAACCTGATCCTACCATTTCTTTCCACTGCTCTGTGGTCCAGTTCTGATTCTGACTATTGTAGGAGCGCTCAGCGGTTGACAGGGTTCAGAGGTCATGGACCGGTTTGTGGCTACACAGCCCCGTACGGTTTCACTGTTTTCTGACAACTTTCCATCAGAACCAGCATGATGTTTGTGCCTCAGTAGGTCTTCTGGGGGTTAGCCTTCATCCCCATCATACGTCAATCAGCCTTTTGCACCCATGACCCGGTTGTCCTAAGATCACTTTGGTAGATCGAACCAATGCAGACCAAGAACCAAGAAGACCTGCAATTCTGACCCAGTCTGGTCCTTGTAAAAGTCTCTCAGCTCCTTTTCCTCCTTCCAACGTCAACTTCAGGGCAAAATGTCCATCTGCTGCCTGATATATCCAACCCAACGACAGATAACCATGGTAACCAGGTAATATATCCCACCCACTGACAGGTAACCATGGTAACCAGGTAATATATCCCAACCACTGACAGGTAACCATGGTAACCAGGTAATATATCCCACCCACTGACTGGTCACCAGGTAGTATATCCCACCCAATGACAGGTAACCATGGTAACCAGATAATATATCCCACCCACTGACAGGTAACCATGGTAACAAGATAATCCCTGTCATTTTGACCTCACCTGCCAGTGGTTATAATGTTTTGGCTGATTGGTATATGTCATGCAATATATTTGACTGGATGCTCCTTTATTCAAATCTCCAAACATTGGAATGCTTTGAACTTAGGGTTAGGGTTAGGAAAATAACTGGATCAGTAATAAAACCAACATCTGATTCTGTCCGTTTGCAGTTTGATGTCCGGCTTGTCGTCGATGGAGTCCAAGGCCTGCTGTCGGATGGGCGTCCTCACCGTCACCTACTACCTGTGGACCACCTTCATCGCCGTGGTGGTCGGCATCCTTCTCGTCATCATCATCAAACCGGGCGTCGGCACGGATATGGAGAGTAACCGGCTGGGCGGGGGGCCGGTCATGACCTCAGCCGATGCCCTACTCGACCTCATCAGGTGGGCTTTGAGTTTATGTGGGTGGAGGTTGTGTTTCTGAAGCGTCACACATGACCTCAGAGGTCTCCAGGATGTGGAGCTCAAAGTCGGGCCTTTATGGAGGAACCCGATTTCAGGTCACTGAAATCAAACCGACAGGTTATCCTTGAGAATGGAGACGCAGTTTGTACGAAATGAGGGCGTGTCTGTTAAAGAAGGAAACACGTCCAGAATGTTCCCCCATCTTGGTGGATTTCATCCAACTGGTCAAATCAGAGTCTGTGTCCCATTCAGGGCTAGAATCCCTGACAAAAAACAGTCAACAAACAACATTCAGACTGTATTCATTCTCCACTGAAACTACAGAGAAACTGAAACTACAGGAAAACCAAAACAACAGAGAAACAAACTACACTGAAACACAAACTACAGAGAAACTGAAGCTTTAGAACCATAAACTATGGAGAAGCAGAAACCACAGAACAAAAACCTGAAACTATAGAGACATTAATACTAAATAAACAGAAACTACGGAGAAACAAAAACTAGAAACAAACTACAGAGAAACAAACTACAATGAAACAAACTACAGTAAAAGAAAAACGGACAAAAATGGAATGGAGAAAAAAGAAACTGCAGAAAAACATCAGCAACTAAAATTAGAGAAAAACAAACCACAGATACACTAAAACTAAAGAAAAAAAAAGCTGGAGAAACAAAACCTTGAAACAGAAACTACAGAGAAACTGAAACTATAGAAACAAACTATGGAGAAACAGAAATGACAGAAAAACTGAAACTAAAGAGAAAAAAACTACAGAGAAGTTTAAACTATAGAAAAAGAAACTACAGAGACACTAAAACTAAAGAAACATCAAATATGGAGAAAACAGATATAATGGAGAATGAGAAACTAGACACATAAACTAAAGGGAAACCATGATTTCCTCCAGGTCCTGAGGGAAACTGACCCGGGTGTTTCTCTGTAGGACCCCTTCCATGATGTCGGACCCTGAGCATCAGCGGGACCCTGTTAGTGGTGAAAACCAGCTGATTCACTCGTTCCTTGTATTGAATACACATCTAGTCACATGACTGACATCCAACGTGGGCGAGGCTCTGATGAAGCACCAGGAAGACGCTCTGATGTTCAGATCACAGTACATTTCCCCTCTGGGGTCAGAGGTCAAGAGGATGATGATAATGAGAGATCATTGCATCACATCCCCGCTGACTTACTTAATCTGTCACTCATCCCTGCAGGATTACTTAAAATAGCCCGATCAGCCCCGTCGTTAAGAGGATTGATGAGCGTGAGAGCATGTTGGCGTGTTTTCTACGATTTGTTGATCGAAGGGACGGACAGCGTTGGCCGGCCTCAGGAAATGATGACATCGTCAATTAAATAAAAAGATCAGACAGTTTATCCTAACACTTAGTTTATGAGACAGATATTCAGATCTATGCCGTCTTCAAGGTCCGATATCTATGAGTCTGGTCAATATCCAGGTAGTCCTCCAGACCCGCTGGATTCAAACGAGTGTGTAGGAGGTGATCCGCACATAGCAGATTTTCAGTTTGTTACTTGGTTTCAGGATTGCTTTGGTTGTTTCCTTGATTGGTTCATTATCTGTTCTTATCTCATTTTAGTGTTTTTTTTGGTTGTCGGTTGGTTTCTTAATTTATTGGTTGGTTTCTTGATTTCTTGGTTGGTTTCTTTGTTGGTTGGTTTCTTGATTTCTTGGTTGATTTCTTGGTTTGTTTGGTTGTTGGTTGGTTTCTTAATTTCTTAATTCTTGCTTTATTTGGTTTATGTGGCTCCTGCGTCAAACAGAAATCACAGAACTTGACTTCGGGAGTAAATACCAAAGTAACCAAGCGTCAATTAAGTCTTCCAAAGTTACCGTTTTTGGTGATAAATAAACAAAGCGTCTTTACTCCCTCGTCGTACAAATGCTTCTAAGTGTACCAGACGACAACAGGGGAAAGGCAAATTATAAAAGCGTCTCCATAATATCCAGATCAAATGTCAGCAATGAAGGAAAAAACCCTCAACCTTGGTTCGGTCTTTCAGGTGCGAGGGTCATAAGGATTCATCACCGGACTTTCTCTCAGCGATAATGAAAGGATTTAAAATTTGGGTTTGTTTCCAAAGCTGGGGAACAGAAAATGGCTCTGATTGGCCACGACAAACTTTAAGTTTCCATCTTTTTGTAGTTTCTTCTAGAGACAAGTTATGTTATAGCCTCTGCAAGCCTCTCCTATTTCTTTACCTCTAGTTCTATCCTCAAGGCAAGTTCTTGGATTTTAAATCTTAACCTTGTAGGGACTTATCTCTAACATTTTCTTGCAAAACAATCATTCCTCCAACCAGAACTTCTCATGTGTTGCACCTCCTAATGTCTTAAAATGTCATTATATGTTTAATAGAAGCATTTAAATAAATGTGAGAAAATGTTCCCTTAACCCGATCCGACCCGCTTTGTGTCGTTCCCTCCACAGGAACATGGTTCCCTCCAATCTGATCGAGGCGACGTTCCAGCAGGTAGACGTCTGAACAAATGTCCCTCAACACTCTTGGATTCTTTTATGATTCTGAAACCCAATGTGTTCCTTCAGTACAAAACAGACCTGGTTCCTATCTTCAAAGTCCCGACCAGAACCATCCCGCCCAGCTTTGTCTACGTCGTCCCGGATGAGAACGACGCTAAAGGTCGGACGGTGTACCTGGAGCTGACGCCGCCTCCAGAGGTCCTGTACAAGACGAGTCCCGGAACCAGCCAACAGATGAACGTCCTCGGCATCGTCATCTTCTCCGCCACCATGGGTGAGTCACTTCATCGCTAACGCCTTGAGTCTTCTATCGGGTCCATACCATTTCTCCATTTTATACCCACAATCCTTTGCATGTTGGAATGGAGAAACCTCACCATGAATCAAGTCCCATGCAATCTACCCCGATCAGCCATAACATTATGATCTCCTGCCTAAGAGCTGACCACGGAAGTTCTGCTGTGGTCTCTGATGGCAGCAGACCTTTGAGTCCTGAAAGCTATGAGTTGGGGCCTCCATGGATCGGACTAGTTGGCCCAGAACATCACGCAGATGCTGGATTTGTCCTGTAGTGAGTTGGGGGAGCATCATCCTGCTGGAAGAGGCCAGGTTTCCCAGCAGAACATGGTCCAAAGTATCATACTGCTTCCCTTAGCCTGTCTTCTTCACATGATTCTTCCTGGTACCATTTCTTCAACCAGCAGTCTACATGATGTTACAAAAAACCTGATCCATCATACCAGACCCCCTTCTTCCATGGCTCAGTCATCCAGATCTGATGGTGACGTTTCCTATGTAGGAGCTTCAGCAGTGAAGAGGGATCAGAGGTCACTCAGACCGGTTTGTCCATTATGCACCGCGCTGTGATGTCATTGTGTGTTCAGACACCTTTCTATCAGAACCGGTATGACATGTTCTGACGTGTTCTGACGTGGTCGTTGAGACTAGTCTTCACTCCCTATTGCCATCAACGAGCCTTGGGCGCCCTTGACCCTGACTGTCCTTCCTCAGACCACTTTGGTGGGTACTAACAATTGCAGACCAGGAACACCCAACAAGACCTGCTGTTCTTGAGCTGTACTGATCCAGTCGTCTAGCCGCTACAATCTGGTCCTTGTCAAAATCGATAAGGTCCTCATGCTTGTCCATTTTTCTTGCTTCCAACACCAGCTTCAAGACCAATTGATCACTTGCTGCTTGATTTAGCCAACCCTCTTTCGGGTAACCAGATAACCGATGTTAGTCACTTGTAATTATGATGTTATGGCTGACCGGTGTAGAGGATCCAGCCTCAGACAAGAGTAGACTTGCATTTGAAGTTCGGACCTAGTCTTGTTGCGTTTGACTTCAGTCCTGATGAACTTTGTTGTTGTAGGTCTGTTACTGGGCAGGATGGGAGAGCGAGGAGCGCCGCTGGTCAACGTGTGTCAGTGTATCAACGAGTGCGTCATGAAGATCATCAACGCTGCTGTCTGGTGAGTTCAGCACAGTCCAAGAGCACTGCTAGCCCTGCAGGCCCACATGATCCCGATCGTATGGATTCGGTTTCTGGCCCCTGGTGGGCTCTGTTTTGTGAGGGCCCAAGTTAACGACCCATCACTGGTACTGTTAACCAGCAGGTTACCGTTGGAAACTATTCTACTGTTGGTAGAGGAAAAGAGAGGGGGTAGACGGCGAGAGATGAGAGAGTAAATCAGGAAGTTCAACCGACCAATAAGGATGAAGAGAGGAAAGGCAGTTTGTCCTGATGACATACTGGTGGAGGTATGGAGGTGTCTAAACAGGCCTGATTCTCTCTGAGGTTCTTCACCATGATGAAGACCAGAGAACACAGCAATGAGGAGCAAAGAAAAGTTGTAGAGCTGCACAAATCTGACAATGGAGACAAGAACATCTCTCAGCAGTTCAAAATGTCAGTTTCAACAGTTTGATCAATAATGAAGAAGTTCAAAGAGACTGGAGATGTTAGACATCAGCCTGGAAGAGGACATGTCTGTAAACTGACCCCACACACTGTGAGGAAGTTGGTTGGACTGGCTAAAGACTCTCCAAGGATAACAACTAGAGAGGTCAGAGGTCACTTGAATCTCGGGGTCAGAAAGTCTCCCTAACCACCATCAGATGGCGCCGACACCAACACCAGCTGTTTGGGAGGGTAGCAAGAAAAAAGCCTCTGCTGTCGTCCACACACAAGCTAAACGCCAATCATTCTTGAGGGCACCCTATAGTGGGCCCACGTTCTGAGACGGGCAGGAATCATTCCAGAAGACATTCATATAAGAAGCGCGGCTCGCAAACTTCACAGCTTCATCACACTTTACTCACATATCAACCACAGTGGGTCTTTTCCACCTGCATTATTGTAGGAGGCGTGTCGGCTGTGACATCACGGCGTCCACTTGCTGCAGCATATGAGCGGATTAAACCGGCCATATGAGCCTATTGACCTGCTTCCGACCGCTGCGTGTTGAGTCACAGCGTCCTTCACAGATTAGAGCTTCCTGTCCGCCGCCGCGTCCTCGCACCGGATGAAGGATCTTACCCACCACACGTCTGGGTCTGGAGTTAGCCGTGAAACAAGCTAGGCTAATGTTAGCAGCGTCTCGTTGATGTCATCCATCAACCCTCTATCAACTCTACGATCTCGTCTCATCGGGTTGCTGCTGGTTCTGTCCTCTCAGGTACTTTCCCTTCGGAATCATCTTCCTGGTGGCGGGGAAGATCCTGGACATGCAGGACCCCAGCACGCTGGGGAAGAAGCTGGGCTGGTACGGCATCACTGTGCTCGCAGGCCTCTTCGTCCACGGACTCATCCTCCTCCCGTTATTCTACTTCCTCCTCACGGGGAAGAACCCGTTCACCTACATCCGCGGGCTGCTGCAGGCCATGGTGATTGCCCTGGCCACCTCGTCCAGGTCAGAGTCTGGGAGGGTCCAAGTTTAACCTGCCAGTCCGGGGGGGGGGTGTTCAGGTTTTAACCCTTTTTTTCCTTTCTTCAGTTCTGCCACGCTGCCCATCACCATGAAGTGTTTGTTGGAAAACTGCCAAGTTGACCGACAGATCGCCCGCTTCGTCCTCCCGGTGGGCGCCACTATCAACATGGACGGCACGGCGCTGTACGAGGCCGTGGCGGCCATCTTCATCGCTCAAGTTAATGACTACGAGCTGGACTTTGGCCAGTTGGTCACCATCAGGTAAACCTACCAACCAGACGTTTTCATACGGTTTCCACATTCAGTGTTAAGAAGAGCCAGTAGGAGAAGGAACGACAAAGTTTCACGGCGCTCTACTTGCGTTATATCGGAAAGTCAGGTGTATTATGGAATCGCCCTCACGGCTAAACAGTCCTTCTTGTGAACGCGATAACTCCGAAACAATTTCATGGATCATTTTCATCTACGTCGACCGTAGAGCGATGAAGAACTGGAGTGATTTTGGGAAGGGTTGGTTGTTTATTTCCGCCACTAGGGGGAGCTTTATTTAAGAGGTCCAACAGGGGAATTGCTGATATAACGCAGGGGGTTGGGGCTTTCCAGGGAAATACACTTGCTGTTGTCGGGGATGACAGCGTAGGTCTAGTCCTCTCTGTCACCAACCAGAGCAGCTACTCTTTTAAAGGTTAAGGGTCAGATCGGGTCAGGTGGTTAGACAACCGGCCCACCATCAACCATCAACAGACAGGAAGCTCTGCATCATCAGGCGACCACGATTCATCTTCTTCCTCTGTTGTCCTCTGCAGCATCACCGCTACAGCTGCTAGCATCGGTGCAGCGGGGATCCCTCAGGCTGGCCTGGTTACCATGGTGATCGTACTGACCTCAGTTGGCCTGCCGCCAGATGACATCACTCTCATCGTGGCCATCGATTGGGTCCTGTAAGCAACCTACGTCTGAATCTGCAAATTAACAAGCAACCTCCGCTGCATGAAGTAAAGCAGTTGTTCAGAGTTGTTCTGGTCTCCTCTCGTCTCCATAGCGACAGGTTTCGCACCATGATCAACGTTCTGGGCGACGCTCTGGCGGCGGGAATCATCGCACACCTCTGTCGGAAAGATTTCCCCCTCAGTGGATCCGGAAAGGTAAAAAACGCCGTCTTGTTGCAATCTGAACTATTTAATCGAATTACTTTGATGGAAAGAAATTAATTTTAATTTACTGTAGACTCAGATTCCTCTTCTTTTCCTTTCCCATCGCCATCAACTCTCAGAAATCCTTTTCACACATAAACCATGTTTTTGCTTTCATTCTTTGTAAATACCACCTTCTACCAAACGTTAACAATCGTATACTGGTGTAACTTTCTGGTTTTCACGCTGCGTTTACATCGAATGCAACACAAATAGTTCTTGCGGCACCGTTACATCAAAACTAGTAAAAGCACTCAGAGTCCGTAAACCTCAGAGTATCTCTCAATTACTCTTTCGCCGCTCGTCTGCTGTGCCTTCCACTTCAGCGTCTCTGTTCAGCCCACCAAGCCCACAAGCTCCACCCCCAAAGGAAGATCAAAGGAACAATAGTTAAATTGTGATGTCACTGCTCGAAACGGCTCTCTGGGCCCTGTTGCCGGGCAGAAAAGTCCATCAATAACAACCTGTTGGTTTAGAGTCAAGGTCATGGGCTGTGAGACAGGTACTCGATTACTAACGAGTGTTTTTGTGTGTTCCCTCCCCAGCCAGTCCCGTCCTACGGAACACAGAATCGCCACAACAACTCCCACAGCGTCGACGTGCCAATGACGGAGCTCCACACCCACAAAGACTGCATGTACGACACGATGAGCGACTCAGCCGGCGAGAGGCACGAGCACACCGTTTACTACAACATCTGCCAGGTGTGAGCCCACGGGACGGAAAAAGCTCGCCTCAAGACAGAATCCGGTCACCGCCACCCCAACGGTACACAAAGAAAAGATGGACTTTGCGGGAAACGGAACACCAACCAACGTCTTAACTGGATGGAGACTAAGCAGGTAAATTAAGGTGCTCGTAAGTGGGTGGGCGCAAACAGGACCCAGAGGATTATGGGTACCTCCGGGAGCATCTGCAGGTACATCAGCTGGTCTGAAGATGGAGAAGGTACCAACTACTCATTGGCTGGGTCCAAATATCAAATTCTGTGAATCTTGGCGAGCTGAATCTGGGACGCCCGACCTGAAATGCTGATGATTGGCAGCGAGGCGTATCCAACGCACAATCTACTCCGATTCATTGTCGCCGCCTCTGCCTTTGAAACAAAAGGGAGTCGTACAGATCTCATGGAAAAGCAGGACCTTTTCTGGTGGTGGTAACCAATGAAAATATTTCACCTGCATAAAGGGGTGTGGCCTAGAGAGGATAGACACACAATGATCCACCAGCAGAGGGATCAACACTCAAAACCGTTGAATACTACAGCATAAGGGAACACAGTGACTCCCCGTCGTTGCTGACGTATCCCGAGAAATTCTCCCGTCCCAGAAGGTAAAATAAAATAACTGGGCTGGAGAGGAAAGAAATTAAACCCGTAACTCCACCATGGTCAGACCCTCCTCAATTTACTCATCCGACCTGTGCCGCACCCCTCAGCTACAGCAACACCTGTTCAAGGAACTGTAGCGCCTCTTGTTTAAGAACTTCGGTAAGCCTGGCGGGCGTTCGGTCGGGGCGGACATGTATGCTGGCGGTGCTCAGACCGGTCAAAGGGTTAAAGGATTCCGTCCGATCCGACTGCTGAATGCATCAAAGTGCTCTTCATATTCATCAGACTCAACCTTCTTCTTCTGCGGTGTTTGTATTCGACAGCATGCCGGCATGCGTTCTAACTGGCTTCAATTGAAGTCTTTGTGCATTATTTTTCCTCTTCTTGTTTGTGCTGGAAAGTTGTGAAGTAAACAAAGTGCTGGAGGGATTATGGGAATGGGGTCAGCGGCTAACGTGAGCAGATCCTGGCTTGGATACAAGTTGATCTCTTGCCTCACGTTGCTCTGCAAAGTTGGATTCTCTTAACCTCACAGTGATTTATTGATTCATAAAAAGCAACTTCTTTTGGCTCTTTCCCTTTTCAGGGGGTCGCCACAGTGGATCGTGTCACTCCTGACAAAACCCTCCCACTTATCCGGGTTTGATACCGGCGGTAGTGTGGCTCGGTAGGCCGTTAGCACTAAGGACCTCGGCTAAGGGTCCAGACTGGACTCCTGCCACGGCCCTGTTTTGACAGGGATTCGAACCCTGAGTCTCCTGCACCAAGGTCACTTGAGTAACCGACCGAGCTAAGAGAAATAAAGTGAGAGAGAAATAGAGAGAGAGAGAGGTAGACAGATAGTTGGTTGGAAGCGACTTCTCTCGTCGCTCTAGCTCCTGTGGTTCAATAATGCAAACCCTCAATTATAAATCCATCTCTTCCTCATTTCTCTTTGGAGGCAGATCAGTCCACTCCAATAAGCTCCTCCTCCATGTATGGCAATCTAAACGGTAATTGGCTTTCCTGTCACACTAAAGCTAATCGCTGGTCTCGACTCATTCGCGTCACTCGGATGGGTCTTTGACGTTTCCTCGTCCAAGTCCTCCACTTAAAGCTTCAGTATGAACACGACCGTATCCATGACATCAGCCTCTAGATCCGACAAATCCACCCGTACTCTGTAGCCGCTCGTCTCCTGCGCCTTCCACTTCAGCGTCTCTGTTCAGCCCTCTGAGCCCCCAAAGGTACATCAAAGGAACAAAGGCAGCAATAGCCACATTGTGATGTCACTACTCCAAACGTTTTATTATTTCATTTTAAATGCCGTAAAAAACGTAAATTTTCCGTAATCCTTCTTACGAACAAACAAACAAACAATCATAAAATCAAAGAAAACACGTTGAGTTTGAAACACGTAATTTAGACAATGGCTGGCTTTTGTGTCCGACCAACTAAATTTTTTTCAAGTTGCAAAATCCCAAAAATGTCTTAAGCGAGTAACCAGAAATTCACTAATTACGTCATTTGTGCTACAAATTTGTGTGTTCTCGCATCTTGAGTCACGGCAACCGAAAAAAAACAAAAAACTTTATGAAACAAACTTCATGTAACTTTATGAAACAAACGTTATGAAACAAACGTTATGAAACAAACGTTATGAAACAAACGTTATGAAACAAACGTTATGAAACAAACTTTATGAAAAAAACGTTATGAAACAAACGTTATGAAACTAATGTTATGAAACTTTATGAAACAAACTTTATGAAAAAAACGTTAAGAAACCTTATGAAATAAACTTTATGAAATAAACTTTATGAAACAAACGTAATGAAACCAGATTTTAAGAGAATAAGTCAAGGCTGAAGGAATCTGTCGCGTTTCATCTCAGGTGCCGAACGAGATTTCATCCGGCTTCTAATACTATATTAATAATTACAGGAATATCCTGTTCCCGTTTAATCCTTCAAATAACGCATGACAGGAGTTTACAGATGTCTGAGGGCCATTGAACGCGGCGTGACTCCCTGTGGGCTAAGTGACGGTGAGAGATGATTCGTCGTTCAGTGGCTGGAACTTGAACTAAGTGACCTCCAGCTTCTGCGTTCAGTGGTTTTGTTTTTTTAGACTTTAAATGTAGACCTGCCTTAATTTGTCCTTTAAATCCACAAACCTCAACAAACGTTCATCTGCCAACGCTCGCCGTCGTCCCGACCTGCAGCGCCCTCAACCTCCACCAGAACTTATCTTCATTGGTTGTTTTTTTATATCATCATCAATGTGTGAATTTGTGTATTTGTATTTGTCAATAAATGGAATTCTTTCTTCCTTGCACCAACGCTGACGTGTTAACTCTTCCTCAGATTCAGGAGGCCGTTAGCATAGCATAGCATGAAGGCTGGGAGAAGAGGAGCGACCGCCGTCTGCTGCGTCTCATTCATGTGTTATAACATGTTTATTAAGCAGGAACAGACACGTGAAAGAAGATACTTAGCGTCTAGTAGCAGTTTGTGTTGATCAACACCTGTGAGGCGTTCAGGTACTCTTCTGATCGTCTCATTTCCCAGTCGGGAAGATTTTCTTAAGACCTCAACTAAATAATATGCTGCATTCAAAGCGTCAGAAAACTCATGATTAGCCATTTTAATATCAATAAAGCTTGTTTGATATGAATTATTACAGAAACTAACACTAATATTAAGAAAGCAAACATCCCATAATTAACTAGTTGTGTGGCAGTATTACTGTCTCCAATCAACAGATGATTCCATGATCGTCAACAACGCCAACTCAGAGGAAACATTTCCTAGCAAAGAAATCCAACCTGACTTGACCTTGAAATCATTTTTTGCCGAGGTTGTATTTTCCCATTTTCTGATGTGTCATGAACATAGCAGAAATTTGAACATATTTAAAGGGCAGTCTGGGAAATTCAGTGCCATCTGGTGGTAAAGTTCCAGATTGCACCCTCAGCCCCTCCCTGTCCAAGGATCTACGGTGGCCTGCTAGCCTCAGATGACGTCATCAGAATCCTGTCATGTGATCAGGTTCTTGGACAGAGATGTAATTAGAAATTATATTTGTTGTTTTATTCTGTAAAACTACAGGTCGAAGTTTACATGTGAGATAACCGATATTATTTCTTTCTGCATTTGTGGTAGTGTTTACAGTCATGTCCTCCTCCAAGATCCCAAATTTTGACAAATGGAAAATTACAAGAAAAAGCAACATGGCGCCGGCCTCGTTGTCAGAGAAGGTAAACACGAAGACCCGACTCGAGAAACCGTAGAGGTAAATGTTGGGGTAAGTGCGATCCTCCATTAGTCAAACATAAAACGGTTACAAAGCAACAACTTAACTTCTTCATCTTCTTCTTCTTCGTTGGTTTTTAGCGGTGAAACGTTTTCTTCATCGTTCTTCTTCTACCACTGAAACCTTGGAACATGAAAGGTCCTCTCTAGAGTCAAAGGTCAAATCGTCTCTTCTAGGCAATCGTACGAACATGGTAGCATAACATGGAAGAGGCTCCGCCCCCTACTGGAGATATAAAGGGCCTGTTCTAAGCTAATGTTCAAAGCACTAAATCTAAATATTACGGACTGAACCTTTAACGTGTTTTATTGCGTGTGTGTAGCAGAAATGTGAGAACTGGCGGTCGTAAAAGAGTCCGACTGGTGACTTGAAACGACCTTGAGAAGTTATGGTTGATTAGTTTTTGGAGACAGTCTGACGGTTCAGTAGCCACGTCGTTAGCTTAGTTTAACGCAAACAATGAAACGGTTTAAAGGAAGTTGTGCTCTGGAGAAAACACATGGATCTACCCATGATGCACCTCTGTTGCTGTTTTTAGCAGCCTGGGTGTGAGCTGAGGTCATTAATCCAATAAAGCCAGCGTGAGCGCTCACGGGACTGAAACCGCGGCGCAGGTGCGTCAGAGGCTAATCCGCCACGGATTAAAGTCACAATGGAGGTTTAATGAGGAGGAAGGAACAACAGGGAGGAACCGGATTACGCCCCCATCCTTCCATCCAGGATGTTGACGGAAAAACAACAACAGAGAGAATTTACTCGGTTACTCCTGCGCTAAAGCTCGGCTCACGCTGGACGCTACGTACTATTTAATTTCAACTCACTTCGTACGACCCGTCCGGCTCCTGCAGCCTGTCGTCACTGTTTACAATTGTTCAATAAAGTTTTGTTTGAAAGATCCGAGGCATAAGAAAAGTTTGTATGTTTGTTAGCGGCATGCTAACACAATAAGCTGTCTTGATTATTTTATGCCATTCAGTATGCCAAAACTTTTGAATATTTTAAAGTTGCCGTTGTATCGGGACTCGTAGATGTCTAAAACGACGCGGCTAGTATTTCCGGTCTATTTAGCAGAGAGCATTGTGGGTAAGCGAGCAACATTTGACTGTACATAGTGTTAGCTTTATACCAATCACGGCTCTGACGGATAGGAACTTTTTATTATTCACTCTATCTTATTAAAACTGCACCCTCTACTTTATGACTAGTTATTACTTATTTTTATTATTATAACGCGTCGTGTCGCCATGGAAACTCAGATGCTCCGCCCCTTCGCAAAGGCAGAGTGAGAAAAGAAGGCGGTGAAGTCAGCCGATCGAGTCGAGACCCTTCCAACATTTTTGACATGTCCAAAAACCTCGATCATCCGACCCCTGTAGGGGGGCTGCTTATCGGCCGTCGTGACCCCAGGTACACGTTTCAGTTTAAGTGGGATCGGGCTCAAATCGTACAGAGTTCGCCCGGCTTTAGTGAGAACAACTTCCATTGATAGCTCTGTTCAATCCCTCAGTACTCGAGCAGAAGGGAAAAAATCTCCATCGCTCTGGTTCCATCACAGACGCTCAAGCTCCTCCTCCTCATCCTCCTCCTCCTCATCCCCATTGGATGGGCCGGTGGGTCACCTGACCTAAATCCCACCTCCGTCAGTGCATCACAGGAACCAAACTGTTGTAGGCACCACCCACTGATCACAATATTAGGATTGTAATTTAGGAAAAATGGTCTACATCCATTAGCCATAACATTATGACCGCTGACAGGTGACGTCAGAATAACATTGTTTATCTGGTTGGATATATGAGGCAGGAAATATTCACAAGTGTGAGAGACTTTGACAAGGACCAGATTGGACCTGGTCAGAGGTCTACTGGAGTCCAGGTCACCAGAACAGATTTGGATGCAAAGGAAAGACCAACACAATATTAGACAGATGGTTATAATGTTTTTGGCAGATGATTAAATTGCTTCTGGTCAGTTATTGTACTTTATACTCTACTCTTTGAACATTACTTACTGTGTTTTAATGAAACCACAAACATTATTACAGGTTACTTAAATGAGCTCCAGCTGCAACAACATCTATAAAACTCTAATATCTATAAAGTTGTTCATTTTTCTTAGAGACTCCAGTTACTTTGAGATACTTTAAATACTTTACGTTAAATATAACGTCTCCCTCTGTTTGGTGCCTAGTTGTCATGACATCATGTTTAGGAGGTGTGATGAACACTCCGGCCTGTAGAGGGCAGCACAGCATCAGACTGCTGGGAGGTCCGTCTGAGCAGAACCAGTCTGTTATCACCTTCCCCGAGGTCGGTCTGTCTGTCTGTCTGTCTGTCTCTGTGTCTGTTTGTTCATCTGTCTGTCTGTTTGTCCGTCTGTCTGTCTATTTGTCTGTCTGTTTGACCGTCTGTCTGTCTGTTTGTCTGTCCGTCTGCCTGTCTGCCTGTCTGCCTGTCTGTCTGTCTGTCTGTTTGTCCGTCTGCCTGTCTGCCTGTCTGCCTGTCTGTCTGTCTGTCTGTTTGTCCATCTGTCTGTCTGTCTGTCTGACTGATTAGTTGTCTTCTTGTTTGTCTGTTGGTCCGTCCGTCTTTCTGTTTGTTTGTGGGAAGTATTATGGACCAACTGGATGGATTTGCGTGAAATCTTCTCCAGGGGCAGGTTTGATCGTATCCTAGAGGAGATTACATTTTGGGGACGTTAAGTGTTTCACAGCCTTTAAATCAAAATAAAATGAAATAGACCGTTTGCAGTAGTGTAGTCACAATAAGGCTATTGCTTCCTTTGATTCCTATCATGTTCCTTTGGGGGGGTGGAGCTGAACAGAGACGCTGAAGTGGAAATAGACAATGGTGTCCTCACAGAGACAATGATGTCATCACATAGACCATTGGTCTCCAAACAATTACGTCATCTATAGTAACGATCTATCGGAGGAGGGGATGAGGGCAAACTGATGATGTCAGAACATGAGGTCATCGTATAGATCTGACGTCATCACGTAGAAAATGATGTCATCACAAAGACGACGATGTTGCTTTTTTCTTCTCCGTCACCAAAACCAGCCCTTTTCATTCGTTGTCAAAGTCTGCAAACGCCGGGTACCAGTAGCTGTCCTTCCGGTCCGAGCGGCTCCGGGCTGAAATCTCTGTCTCCTGACGCCGGACCTTTTTTATCCTGAAGATCTGAGCTGCAGCCAGACAGATCATGCAGACCTGACGGAGAAAAGACAGACCCATCAGCTCTCTGAAGGTCTGAGCAGGTCCTTCTCCAACGGGCCGGTTCGTCATGGTTCTGGTCGCGATGATGTCAGCGGCGTTACCTCCAGCAGGAGAAGGCCGGCCGTCAGACCGGCGACCAGCAGCAGGTTGTTTTTAGCCCACCGGCCGATCTTCTCCAGACAGCCGACGGTGAAGACGTCCTGACCGGCTGAACGTTCCTGCAGCTGCTGCATCCCATAACCACACATGGTGTTCAGCACCGTCTGCAGGCAGGAAGTGACACGCAGGAAGTGACACGCACCTTAAACACACACTCTGTACTTGGAACATTTTCATCTTTAAGATTTTTTTTTCACATTTTTGTCATATTTCAAAATTTCAAATATTTACGCGAATTAAATATTTAAAAATATAAATAAATATTTAAAATACTTGTAATTTCTTCTTGAAAGGCACAATGTAAAATTACAAATGTTTCTTCGCACTAAATAAAACCAGAAAATAATAATATTTTGACTTTATTCTAGAAATCTCATATTTCATATATGTCATCAATGTGGTCCCGATCTTCATCGTTACTGGAGCGACGGGAAAGATGATCCGATGGTTCCAACACAAATATCTTTCCAGTTCTTACGTTCTGTCATCTTGTTCTGAGTGGTCTTCCTCATAATATTGGAGAAGACCCCTAACAACATGAGGAAGACCACTCAGAACATGAGGAAGACCCCCAGAACATGGGGTATAATTATATGATTGGGCCTCATGTCTGACTGAGAACTCCGTCTTTGGGTCTAGACCCGACAGGAACCATGCAGACCTGGTTCTGGAGCTGGAGGCAGCAGGAGAAGGGGACTCCACAGGCCTCCAGACTTGGGTTGGTCTCTGAACACTGGAAGTAGAGGTTCTGGGACCAGTCCTTGTAGCTCTCCACCCCGCAGCACTGAAACTACAAACACAGCAGAGTCTGAAGACCACCAGCTGCCCCCCGCCATCAGGACATCGTCATCATCCTCACCTTCTTCTGGATGAAGTCGATGGCGTTCTCCAGGTCTCGGTCCTCCCTGTAGCGGACGATGGCCTTCATCATCAGCTTCTCCGTCCTCTCCATCACCTAAACGACACCGCCATCGAGTTCTGGTTGGTCTCCTCAGTTTGGGTTTAAAGCGTCAGCAGGATGTGTTTAACCGGCGCCGTGACGTCACGGTTTTCACCAGAACCTACCAGAATCGGTTTCAACGTGTTCTGGAGAGGTTTTCCTTCAAAGATGGAGAATCTGAGGAAGATGTTTGACTGACGGCTTCATCGATCAGACGAAACCTACTTTACTGAAGTCTATGAAAATGTGTTTAAAAAAGTGAAATTAAGTTAACTTAAGTTAAGTTTAGTTAAGTTAACTTAAGTTAAGTTTAGATAAGTTAAGTTTAGATAAGTTAAGTTTAGATAAGTTAAGTTAAGTTTAGTTAGGTTTAGTTAAGTTAAGTTTAGATAAGTTAAGTTAAAGTTAGATAAGTTTAGTTAAGTTAGGTTAAGTTAAGTTTAGATAAGTTAAGTTAAAGTTAGATAAGTTAAGTTTAGTTTAGTTAAGTTTAGATTAGTTAAGTTAAATTAAGTTTTGATAAGTTAAGTTTAAGTTAGATAAGTTAAGTTAAGTTAAGTTTAGATAAGTTAAGTTTAGATAAGTTAAGTTTAGTTAAGTTAACTTAAGTTTGATAAGTTAAGTTTAGTTAATCTTAGATAAGTCAAGTTAAAGTTTAGTTAAGTTTTGATAAGTTAAGTTAAGTTTTGATAAGTTAAGTTTAAGTTAGATAAGTTAAGTTTAGTTAAGTTAAGTTTAGATAAGTTAAGTTTAGATAAGTTGAGTTAAGTTAAGTTTAGATAAGTTAAGTTAAGTTTAGTTAGGTTTAGTTAAGTTAAGTTTAGATAAGTTAAGTTAAAGTTTGATAAGTCAAGTTAAGATAAGTTAAGTTAAGCCGAGTCGAGTTAAGATAAGAAATGGTGAAATAAAATACTTTTAAATTTTTGTATCCTTTTTGGATATGCTGATAAAGACATTGATTCAATTATAAAAGAAATGACACAAGGTTAAATATTTTTCATTCCACCTTAGTGCGAGGAAGAACTGGGTTGATTTTGGGGGAGGTCAGTTGCATGTTTCTGACACTAGGTGGAGCTTTGGCTCCAAAATCATTTTTTTGTGTCATAATTTCACAACCGTTGGTCCAGATTTAGTCCAGATTTGGTGCAAAAGAATGGAGTCGAGGAGGTTTACCTTCTTTCTGTTATATTTCACTCACTAGGGGAACAATTTCTAAAAAAATCACAATTTCTCATCTGGAACATCCCAGCCATCAGTCCAGTTGTGTCTGATTTTATCTCCTGTGAAATTGACTTCAGGAAATCTGTCTGGTTTTATTCCTGAGCTCAGAATAAACAGTTAACTGTATTTATCTTCATCATCGAGTCACTCTGGGATCTGATCCCAGAACAGACTGATGACATCATAGGAACAGTTAGGTTGAGTCTAGATGGATTATTTATGATTATTTATTTATGAGTTTTATCGGGGGGATCGGGGCTCTTACAGGTTTAGACCCTTGCTGTCAGTGTGGGACTGGTTCTTCATCTCAGCTCTCCTGTGGACCTGGAACTGATCTGGTGGTACCATGGTACCACCACGGCGGTAGTTACCATGTCGGAGAAGAGGTATCCCAGGACCCCAGCGGTGACCTGCAGGAGGAGGACGGACAGGAGGATCCCCAGGAACTGCAGGAGCAGAGAACCTGAACAGTGACAAGAACCCAGCGGCGCCGACGTGTCCGACGCAATTCACATCAAGCAAACGTCAGAACATCTGGCAGAAACTCCAGACAGAACAGAATCAGGAGAAATCAGCTGGTCCGGTCGTACCGCCTTCAGCAGACAGGGGGAGTTACGTAACGCCCCGAAACATCCCAGGAACGTGACGAGGAACATCAAAGAACCGACGACTATCAGCAGAAGAGCTGGATCCAACATCAGGGTGTCCACCACATCTACACACACACACACACACACACAGACACACACACACACACACACACACACACACACACACACACACACACACACACACACACACACACACACACACACACACA
>VRLP01003984.1:0-55279 GCA_009660295.1 Lophius piscatorius | reverse complement strand
GGATGAAGACCTAAAAGCCTGTCAGGAACCTTAAAGTGGGTCGTGGTTGGACCTTCCAGCAGGACAATGATCTGAAGATCACCTCAACATCAACCCAAGAATGATTCAGAGGGTCACAGAATAAAGGTTCTGTCATGACCATCCCAGTCACCTGACCTAAACCCAGCAGAACATCTGTGGGATGTTCTGCAGAGGAGAGTCCACCAGTGTGGACCTCAGAACCTGAAGGAGGTGGAGAGGTTCTGTAAGGAGGAATGGTCTCAGATCTTCTCCATGTGTTCTCAGACCTCCTCACAGACTACAGAAGGAGACTCAGACTGTTACTGTTGGAATGTTAAGAATTTAATGTTTCTTTAAACTCTGTTGTTAGTTATTTTTTTTAAAGGGTGCCAATAATCCTGGACGGTGCCGTACGAGCTAATCATCAAATATTTTATCGCCCATTCCTTGTCATAATTACATTTTCTCGTGTGTAAACGCTGAATCAGCACCGGGGAGAATTTGGAAAAGGCTGGAAACAATTAGGCCTCCTAAACTAAACCACATTGTTTGGAGGCAAATTGAAAGCCAGTGTGTTTGAAATAATCCCTCCTTCACTTGTGAGCTGTGGGGCTGCCGCCGTGGCGATGTGAATCCGCGGGTCACGGTGTAATTGATCCGATTGCCCTTCTTTCTTTCCAAATCCACATTCTTTCATTCGGGCGTTGCCTGAAATTAAAATGAGGCGTTAAAAATGTAAAATGCCCACGAGGTAAGGCAAGAACTCTGACTTTCTTAGAAAGAGATTAAAAGCCCATCAGAAAATAGAATAAGACCGACATGTCCGCTCAAAAACATGGAACAACTCTTTCTGAGTCTATAACATTTGGAACGTATAAGTAACCACGCCTCTTCGCTTCTTTGCAGAGAGTTTTCTGCCACTGTTTGATCAGGGTGTTTGCCTTCAGAGTTCAGGAGTTCACATTAACACGGAAACACTTGTCGACACGTACGGGAGAGAAATCCTGCTCCAAACCAACAATAACGATTTAAGTCGTGAGTCTGCTTCTCCAGCGGTAGAAGAGATGATCTCTGTCACGGCTGGGTTTCAACCACAGGAAGTTGCAGACAAACCGCCGCAGCAGGAGGTTTCTTTCTTTTTTTTTCTTTTTCTTTTTCTTTTTCAAAAATATTTAAAATTTAGTGTCGGTGTCAGAATAATTGCACGTATACGATTGTGAGTATCTATAAGACACAAATAAGAGGATAGTGTCCACGTATAACATCGTCAAGATCTCAGAATGAACGCATTCATTTCCCCCGATAAGTCGGGGGAAAAGTCGTCGGAATCGCCGTTGTCGCCTCCGACAGAGACGGCTGGAGTCGTGGTAATGCAATAACTGGAAAACTATTTCATGGCTCACTTTTTTAATTTTATACCCACGTAGACTTTAGTGCAAGGAAGAACAGGATTCATTTTGGGAAAGGTCGGCTGCATATTTCTGCCACTAGGGGGAGCGTGAAATCGAGAATTTTTTTGGGGGGCCATAATTTCTCAACTGTTTGTCCGATCTAGTCAAAGATCTGGCGCATATGAATCGAATCGAGGAAATCTGTCTTGGATTTATTATATTTTACTTTTTCTTTTCTTCTTAAGAAGAAGAAAAGAAAAGTTTTCCAGACATAATGTCTTAACCGTCGGTCTGATTTAGTCAAAAGTCAACCCGTAAGAACCGCCTCAAGGAGAGCTGACCTGTACTTGTCGTATTTTACTCCATTTGTTAAAAGTTCCCCCTCTAGGGGGCGAAAAGAATCATTTAAAACAGCCAATATTATATGCATTAATTAATGTTCAACAGTTTTAAAAATCTGGGAATCCCTTCTAATCATTGTCGGATAGATTTTTGTTGTTGTTCAGTTGGCAGAGACGACTTTCATCGCTCGCTGACTTTTAAGTAAATCTGAGAAGTCGTTGTTTTAAAGGCCGCTATTCTTGTTAAATAAGAAAGAAGGAATCCGCAGGGCTGCTGCTACCTGTCAATCATCCCAGCCTCGTTCTAGCGCCCGCTGCGTGAACACACAGTCTGAAAGTACCATCGAGAGAACCTTTTCACCGCGTTTACAGCCTGTCAGCCAGAGTAAAATGAAGTCGCTGACGGGCGAGTGGCGTGGCGGTTTGTCACTGTTGTGTTCACAGAGTGTTTGTCCGTGTGATCCTGTCAGGTTTGGGATCCTGGAGCGCTGCAAGGAGCTGGTGGAAGCGGGCTACGATGTCAGGCAGCCGGACAAGGAGAACGTCACGCTGCTGCACTGGGCCGCCATCAACAACCGCCTGGAGCTGGTCACGTGAGGCCCGCCCACCTCGCTTCGCCACAAGTCACTCAGACACGAAGAGCCTGCTGCGTGGAAAAACGCACATTCCACCACAGGGTTCTCGCCACATGTAAACAGAGGCTGTCTGATCCGAGCGGCACTCAGAACACTTGATTTATGAAGTTGTTGTTGGCGAATCAGACCAAACGCTGCTGATCACAGATTGGCTTTTATGTCCCAACCTACTGAGGTTTTTTTTTGCAATTTTTAAAGCATGTGAAGACTTATAAACAGAATAACGCGAATAGATTCAACCGAAAAAATTCTAATAAGGGTCAAATTGTTTTTTAAAAAACATATAGCCAAGTTTGAGCTGGTTTTTATTTTTTTTACTTTTTAAAACTATATTTGACCAAAGGATCTATCATTTTACATTAAATTTAATTATGTCTAAGATGAATCTTTATCATAATTATTAGATTAATAAATGCCACAAAAAAAATTTCTTTTTTTTTAGTCAGGACATTAAAGGGACAATCTGGGAAAAAAAAATCGACCCTTTTTTTTTTTTAATCCACATACACACTAGTGTGGTGTCGTAATATTCCATCATAGCTGGAATACTTCTTTGCTAGTATAATCATTTTTAACTCAACTAATTTTTCACTGCGTCGGGTCAAATCTCCAGAATCTTCTGCGATGAGGAAGAATGCTTTCAGCAATAACAAACGGCCTCGTGAGAGAACGCAGAAAGTTCCCAAACTGTTATGTTCCGCATGACTGACGCCGATTTCCTGTTTCCTTACAGGTATTTTATTTCTAAGGGGGCGGTGTTGGACCAGCCTGGGGGAGACCTGAGCTCCACACCTCTTCACTGGGCGATAAGGTGACTGAACGGCCCGACGGGGATTCTTCGCTTTCGTTTGATTCACTTTGATTTTTCATATTTTACAGTCTGTATAGAATTTTTAAGCTGATAAATAGGATAAACAGTATTCCTTATTATATGTTCTTTGAAAAGAAGACATGCGTCTCCTGGTTTTAGACCTGGAACAGAAAAAGAAACCACTATTTCTACATTGTCACGCCTCCGAATTCTACGTAATGAACCTTTAAAACCAAAGAGTAGCCTTACTTTCAGCAGGTGTGGGCTTCTATTATTATTTGTTGTTGTTTACAAGCCTCACTCGTTCGGTACTTCCTCCATAAATCTATCTGTGGCTCTTGTCTATGATGAGGCAGGGACACCTCTCCATGGTGATCCACCTGATGAGGTACGGAGCGGACCCCTCCATCGCAGACGTAGAAGGTTACCGCGCCCTCCACCTCGCCATCCTCTTCCAGCACATGGCCATAGCAGCTTATCTCATGGCTAAAGGACAGGTCAGATTCCCACAGTCTGTCTTTGACTCCTACGGAAACACATTGCTGTCAGGGCAGAAATTAAAAAAAATTTTTTTTTAATTTGTTATAATATATGTTTGATGGTTTTCATAATATGGCACCGTAATGAATTGATTTTTATAATTTTATCCATTTAAGATGATTTTCTCACGTAAAACTGTGAAACTTTTGTGTGTCACTTTCACATTATAACATAAAAAAGGACATGTAAAAATTATCACATGAGAACCTGAAATTTTAACATGTCATAACTTGAAAATGGTCACATTATAACGCGGAAATGATCATTTTTCACTGTGAAAGTTTTCACGTAGAAACATCAGAATAGTTTACTTTTTTATATGATCATTTTCACATTATAACATGAAAAATTTTACTTTTTTATATGATCATTTAACATTATAACATGAAAATTTAACTTTTTATATGATCATTTTAACATTATAACATGAATTTTTTTGCCGGCCCCACAGGTCAAAGATCTTTAGGATCTCAGGATGCATCTCCATCTGACTGCTTGAGCCAATCGCACAGCACTTCCTGTTTATCCATTCCCTGATCTCCATTCATTATTATCCTTTTATCCTCATCTGTGACCTGGAAGGCCCTTTTCACAGAACTCGCTTTTTCATAAATTGCCCAATCCCCAACATCTCTCCCTCTCTTACTCTGAGAAGGCGTTAGCCGAAACGTTAGCCGCAGCTGTGAATAAAAGGCCAAATATATTGGTGAAACTGAGATAAGTCCATTTGTACTGGAATATATTTCTTTGTTCTGACCTTGCAATTCTCTCATTCGCCACCAGGAGGTTGATGGGCCCGACTGCAATGGACAGACGCCACTAATGTTAGCGGCCCAGAAGATTATTGGGTAAGTGTGTTGACCACTTTGATGAAAGTGAATATTGACTCTGTGTTTGGGGTTATAATTTCTCCATTTGAACGTTTATATGAAATCTGAGTATATTAAAGGTGCAGGAGGAGCTAAACCCAACCTTTCAAAATAAACCCATCCTTCAAAATAAAACCCATCCTTTCAAAATAAACCTCCCTAGTATTAAATAAGTGAAGCTGAGCTAAACCCATCCTTTCAAAATAAACTTTTCCTTTCAAAATAAACCTCCCTAGTATTAAATAAGTGAAGCTGAGCTAAACCCATCCTTCAAAATAAAACCCATCCTTTCAAAATAAACCTCCCTAGTATTAAATAAGTGCCGCTGAGCTAAACCCATCCTTTCAAAATAAACTTTTCCTTTCAAAATAAACCTCCCTAGTATTAAATAAGTGATATTGAGCGAAACCCATCCTTTCAAAATAAACGCATCCTTTCAAAATAAACTCATCATTTCAAAATAAACCTCCCTAGTATTAAATAAGTGATATTGAGCGAAACCCATCCTTTCAAAATAAACGCATCCTTTCAAAATAAAGTCCCGAGTCCCACACCAGGACTCAAGTCCAAGATCCGATGTCTGTGGAGCATAGTAGCAGAAATAAAATCAGAGGTGTTACTTTGGCAGCTCGGTGTCAAAATATTTAACCTGCAGGCTCACATTTCTTACTTTAAAGTCAACTTCTTTGTCAGTGAAACATTTCTCATTGAGTCTAATTCAACCTTTTTGCCGCTGAGGCTTTGGATTCAGCCACTTTTTCTCTTTAGGTCTTCTGAATACTCGTCTCATTCAGGAAGAGCGGTGCGGACGGCTGAAGCGATGGCAGCAGGATTCCAGAGCAACGAAATACACTACTTTCTGTTTTTCTTCTGCTGCAGGCCCGAGCCTACCAACTTCCTGATCAAAAATAACGCCTCCGTGAGCGCCGTTGACAAAGTGAACAGGAACACTCCGCTCCACTGCGCCGTGTTGGCAGGAAATGTCGACGCCACACACGTCTTGCTTGACGCCGGGGCGAGTGTGGACGCTGAAAACATCAATGTGAGCTTCAAAACACTCAAAATAAACGGGCTTGGGTCTGTAAAGCATACTATTAGTCATGGATGGAGGGATGGATGGATGGATGGAGGGATGGATGGAGGGATTGGAATCAGACCTAGGCATTAACAGGGAATCTGTTTCCTATTCTTGAACATTTGGGGCAAAGAATTGTCATAATCACAATTCTTTCAAACAATAAAGTAGATTATAGTATTGAGTACTTACTACGTACTTTATTTTAAAGACCTCAATCAGGGCGATTGGTTGTACAACGCAGGGGATTGGGGGAGCTTTCAGGGGATATACCCTTGCTGTCGGGGGCGACCGAGCGGGCCTACTTAAATCTACTGCTGTCTAATCTACTTCTTAAAATCCATAATAACGCAGGCCTCAATGGTGGCTTTATCTGTCCTTCCTCAGGGTCACACCCCCATCGACCTGGCCCACCAGGTACACAGCCCGCTCCTCATCCACATGCTCAACCACATCAAACAGGAGCGGATCCACTCCAACTCGCGCTGCCTGCGGTTCGTCAACCGATACAGGGTGAACGCACGAGACCACACCCCCAGAACATCTCAAACACCAGACTTCTGATCACAGTGGAAACCTCCACTAACGTCTGGAATCATGGTCTTCCTCTTTGCCTCTTCCAGGTCTTTCTGCAGTTTCTCTTCTGCACCGCCACACTCGGAGGCTTTGGCGCCATCGTGGATATGAACTCGGAGTCCTGGTTGCTCAAAGGGATCCTGCTGGTGTGTGTGATCGGTCTGATCAATCTGATCTCAAGGTGAGGCGACCCTCCTTCTCTTCATAATCACGCACTTAAACGTGGAAACGGTTAAAAAGCCCCGAGGTGTTTGTCATTTAATACGAAACATTTGTGTCTAAACAGGAACTTTGGAAGTCCAGCCTTAAGACCTCTCTGTCTCCCTTCCTGTCTCATGGCGTCAGTCTTCTGGATGCTCATCACCTGGTTCTTCTGGTTCCTGCCTGATATCCTTTCCTTACAGGAAGCAGCACCTTAAACAGGTTACAAGGCAGCTACATCGCGACGCTCCGTCTAAATCACGGAGCGTCGGGTCTATGTATGTCCCATAATGCATCTGGGTTTATTGTGGGATCGTCATCGCCGCCCCATCCTCTTCAAATCCCTCGTGTTGAGGCAATAACTCCAAAAGTATTTCATGAATCATTTTCAAATTTTGTACGTTCATAGACCTTCGTGCCAGGAAGAACTGGACTGATTTTGGTGACAATGGTGCATGAGAGTAACTCGGTAAAGCGTCTGAATGTACTACCTGCTGGTAGTTATAATGTTATGGCTGGTCGGATTAAGTGCTGTGAACTACTCGCTGTGATCGACAGCGACTGAAGAACGAAGAGTTTCTTAACCTTTGACCCCACATGTGCCCAACACCACAGCTCAGGTCATGTTCACTCTCAACGCCACTGCTCTGCTCTACTACTACCTCCGCACCTGCACCACCGACCCGGGTTACGTCAAGTCCAGCGAAGAAGAGAAGAAAATGGTAGCGTCCTTCGATCAGCTCCGCCGCTCAAAACCTCCGAAACGTGTTCTTTATAAATGAACCGTTTTTATTTGTTTCATGTCAGAATGTTTTGGTGCTGGCTGAAGCTGGCTGTCTGGACCCCAGAATATTCTGCACCTCCTGCATGGTGAGTCCCGACCTCAGAACCTTCCTGTCGTACGTCATCGTGCCATTAACCCCGAAGGTGACAACCTATTCTGATCACAGACGAAGAAACCAATGAGATCCAACCACTGCTTCTCCTGTGACGCCTGTGTGGCCAAGCAGGACCACCACTCCGTCTGGACCAACAACTGCATCGGTACGACACACCGTAGCAAGAAACGATGGATGATAACCTACGTGTGAAATTGTCAAATGTGTTTGTAGGTTCATCCCGGAAAAGTCAGGGATATTCTGGAAGCAGATCATCTGTGTTAACGCGATAATAACTGGGAATGTGTGTCAGGGATCATTTTATACTCTCATAGATCTTAGTGCCGGGAAGAACTGGATTGAATTTAGGAAAGGTGGGTTGCATATCTTCACCACTAGGGGGAGATTTATCTCCAAAATCATAGTTTTCGCCATCATTTCTCAACCGTTGGTCAGATTTAGTCCAAATGAACCGCCTCCAGGAGAACTAAGTTGTATCTACAGAAATAGATCTATATATGATAGATCTGTTTCAGTACATACATATACATATACTCTGTTTATATTTATATTCTTTTTATATATATTTTTTGAACGTGAAAAAAGCAGATGGTTTAAAGTGAATTCAAAAAACTACAATATTAAAAACTGGGGACCAGATAAAAAAAAAAATCTTTAAAAACGATTATCACAAATTCCCTTTTACAAGAATATGTGTTTACGAACATTAAAATCACAAATTAACATCAGCACAATCCTGAGATAGATGAAGGAGAAAATTCTTGTTGTTTTTAACACTGCTGAATAAAATAACTCCTTAATCGTCATTTTCCAGTTTTTTTTTTGCACCTCGTTTACTTTTCTTTTGGTATCCTCTTGAGAACGTAACGTGCGTGTTTGAGAATTATTAAAGCGTTATCATGGCGGCTAAGCTAATCAAATGCATTTGTTGTCCCCCAGGGGCGAGGAACCACCACTACTTCGTCCTCTTCCTCCTCTCCCTCACGCTGATGGGAGTCTGGATGTTCTACGGTTGTGTCGTGTGTGAGTGACCTGACGTGACGTAGTCTAAGGTGTCGTAGCAGCACCTGACGCAGCTTTTAGATCCACACAGGATACACATGCCCGCTCTCTGTGTGCCTCCTCAGACTGGTCCACTCACTGCGTCACGCATTACGAAGAAGAGGGCGTGTGGGGCGTGTTCTCTGTCCTGGTCACCTGTTCTCCCTGGCTGCTCAGCATCTCCCTTCTGTCCCTCTATCACACCTGCTGGTCCGGCGTGGTACTGCTGCTGCAGCTCTACCAGGTAGGGTTTGGCTACATGGAGCGAACCACTAAATACCTTTTAAACTTTATTATTATCAGGAACCATTAAATACCCATAGATAGCTAGAGCTATCAATACTATTTCTATATTAAAATTTGACATATTAATTGATGAAATGTATATGAAGATGTATGTTTTATTTATTTATCCATGAATTAGATATCTTTGAATAGCATGAACATTAAATCTGGGTCCATTTTTGTCATTTACCATTTTGAGCAGATCGCCTTCCTGGGTTTGACCTCAGCAGAGCGGACCAGCCTGATGTTCCACCAGAGGAAAGGCAGACAGTCCGTCTCCCTCAGACACAATCCTTACAAGTGAGTTCATGTCAGAGACGTCATTATTTACCACTATCATGTTTGCTAAATTGATTTCTGGATCTATTCTAATAGTCTCTGGTATTAAAATGTTGTCCTGTGACAGTATAAAATCATGAATGTCTTTGCCTGCATCCGTGCAGTTCTTATAGATGTCCATTATAGATGTCACTTTTAAATAATAAACATAACAAATAAAGGTTATGTAAAAGAAAGATTAAAACATCTGAAACAAATTCATAAACTGCAGGTTAGAAGGAAAGCATTGGAGCCTGATTTCAGCAGAGTCTGAAAGATATTCACAGATTTAACTTCTTCTTTATATGCCTGTAGCAAATTCATTCCACTCTACGGTTGATGTACTCTACGTTTGATGTACCCTACGGTGCATGTTTTTCTATTTTCTACTCTGTTTTGCATGTTGTACACGGTCCCTGCTCGCTCTGTTGAGAAATAGCTGCACGGAGAGATAACTGTTGCACCAAAAACGGGTCGTTTGGGTTTTGTCAACATTTTGCTAATAAGTTATTAATGTGGGAAGTTTTTTCCAACTTTACCAAAGTCTAGTGCCATTTTTCTTGACTTAAGATATCAGTAATATTCACTTCCTGTGTGTCGTACCTCCCCTCTCAATCTGACTTTCAGTTGACAAATTCATCTGGGGGCTACACCTGTTTGTTTTTTTCACTTTTTTATTTGGTTGTTCGGCCAAAGGGGAAATTGTTTCACATCTTACACATTTCTAACACACTTCAGGACCACAGGAAGTGGTTACAGGACCACAGGAAGTGCTTACAGGAGCACTTCAGCTGGTTTCAGTCTGTGAACAATTTGTATTGATCAATCACTCGATGCTATATCTCCGGTTTTAAGTCGTGCATGAAGTTTTTTGACTAATTTAACATAACCTTCACATGTGACCCAAATTTCCGGCCTTCCATGACCATCACCACGTTACCATAATTACAGAAAATGATCAAAGCCTTACTAATCTTCCTCTATTACCTTCATAATCTTCTTTTCACAACCTAAATAACTGCAGGGATATTAACGTTACTAGAGTTAACTTTCTCTAGGAGCGAAGATGTTACCTGGATGAACTTAAAAAAAGTCATTCTCTAGTTTAATTGTGTCCATGGCGCTCTTTTGTTCGTCGCCACAATGTGGCGCCAAACGGCGTATGGTTTTATTTTATTTCGAATGCTGCAGGAGACGTAACGACGCCAAAATAAAATCCCCTCCAGAGATATCTACCAGCAGGTGGGCACTGTTCACTGCTCATCGCAAAACTTCAGCTCGTTCAAAATGCATCAAACTGCTCGCCACCCACTTCCTGTTTCTTTTAGAAATGATTTTAATGTTCTTTTACTCGCTTACAAAATCACTTAATGATAAAGACCCTTCATACAGTTTAGAACCTTTAATCCCTTATCAACCAACAAGATCACTGAGATCTTCTGATGCTGGTACTTTTACTGTTCCTAAAGAAGCTACTCTGCTCCAGGACTGATGAAAGCGCTGCCCAGTCACAGTAGACATCAAAGGTCTCCCCAGTCACATCAGACATGAAAGATATCCCCAGTCGTATTAGACATCAAAGCTCTGCTCAGTCACAGTAGACATCAGAGCTCAACCCAGTTGCATTGGACATCAAAGCTCCACCCGGTCAAATTAGACATGAAAGGTCTGCCCAGTCACATTATACATGAAAGCTCTCCCAAGTCAAAGTAGACATGCAAGCTCTGCCCAGTCACAGCAGACATGCAAGCTCTGCCCAGTCACAGCAGACATGCAAGCTCTGCCCAGTCACAGCAGACATGCAAGCTCTGCCCAGTCACATTAGACATGCAAGCTCTGCCCAGTCACATTGGACATCAAAGCTCCACCCAGTCAAATTAGACATGAAAGGTCTGCCCAGTCACATTAGACATGCAAGCTCTCCCAAGTCAAAGTAGACATGCAAGCTTTGCCCTGTCACAGCAGACATGCAAGCTCTGCCCAGTCACATTAGACATGAAAGCTCCGTTGACATTTTAAAACTCCTCCCTTGGCGGAGGAGGTAATAAATGGTGTGTTTTTAATAAAACCAATAATCTATCCTTACCTGACCCAGTGATTTCCCAAACCACAGAGGAGAGTTCTGTTAAAAGCTGCAGGTTCTGAATGTTCTCTGTCTGTCTGCAGTCTGGGCGTGGTTCGGAACCTGGTCTCCTTCTTCCAGCTGCGTTGCTGCGGCCTCTTCAAACCTGCCGTCATCGACTGGACGCAGCAGTTTCCTCCCAGCCGCGACCAGCCCATGTTTGGACACACCGACATGGTCTGACCTTCTTTTTTACCCCTGGCTCAGGGTCAAAGGTCAGACTGATACAGCAGTCCGGGACCAAAAGCACAAAGTGTATTTATTTATTTGTTCCAGTCGGCTGCCTCCTTGAGAAGAGAGGCGGCGGCGTGAGACAGTTAGTAAACTCAGAGCGTGTGTAGATATTGTTTGGACCGGGTTCTCTTTGTACAGACTGCTGCCGCCTTAAACCTGACCAATGGAAGGCAGAGGAGAATCACTCCAGTTTGAGTTTGGCTAAATGAACCTTTAAAGGCCTGGTTGTCGTTTTGAAATGATTTTTTATGAACACGACAAGCCTATTTTTTTTATCGTCTGTCCTGCGGAGAGAAAAAAGAAAGCATCTTTGTACGTGTCGAGAGTTGGTTTTATGATCTTTTGTAAGAGATGCACGTGTTTAATATGAGTCGCCACTATCATACTTCAATAAAGCAATATGGTGCCTGCCTTTTTAACCGGTTCTGTCTGGACTCGCTGAAAAACAACACATTCACGGAAACACCGGACACAAAGTCAACATAAACATTCTGTGAACTATTTGACAGACTGAAACCTTTGACAGTTCTACTGAGTGACCTTCTTGTTATTATGACCCTTAATGGGCTCCATCTTGGTTCCTTCATTGGATTCTTCAGTCCCATCGGGTCACTGCTGTAGAGACTTGAGACAATTAGCGATATGTTTCACTTTAATGGTAGGATTTGGGTCGTATGGAGACCTTATCAGTTACGATTTTTACGTAATGAGTCAAATTGCGTCAGTCATTCGGTCAAATCCCAGAGTTTCCCACCAATTCAACCCCCGGGGCCGCGGGCTCTCAGCGCCAGCCAGAACACGAGCCACCTGTGTGCTTCGATGGCAAGAGAGCGAAATGCAGAGCTTCACCTGCAGGTATGTAAAAATAAGTCATTATTTGCATAATTCACCTCGGGTTCATCAAAGCAATAGAAAGAGAGAGGAGGAGAGTCTCTGCCTCAGCTTGTTCTGGACATTTATTCCTTTTCCGAAACAGCTGGTACTGGAAGTCCAATGGAGCTGGTTTTAGCGAACACACCACGCCGTGTCCTCTCCAAATACGTACATGTAATAATATTCATTCATTTGTTTGATAATATCGTCTAATCCCGTCCTGCTCTGCACGGCGCCGGTCTCACAATTGTGAAAATGATGCGTTCCGCCCGTTAATCAGTTGTTGTGTTGATTATTATTCATTATTGCACTGGATTATTTATGAAGACAAAGGCGATTCAATTTAACTTTAATCAGATGAGGCCATGTTAATCGTATTCTCACAGCAGGAAGTAATGACGGAAATAAATCCTTTGATTTAGAAAGGGCAAGCTGTTGGCAGCTTCAACCATCTGACTAATTACTGATGCAAACAAATAGATTATCTAAAATCAGGGACACATTCTGGGGGATGAGCTCCTTTCAGTAAAGTACAATACAGTCTGAATGAAATGAGTTTAAAGTCTCTTCCCCCCCCTTTATCCTAAAAAAAGACTCCACGAAGATTCATTTTAAAGTAATAAAAATGCTTTATTTTTTATTCAAAATGAACTATTACAGTTTAAAGCTGCATTTTGTTGAATTTTCAAGCTAAAG
Source organism: Lophius piscatorius (assembly GCA_009660295.1). Lineage (NCBI taxonomy): Eukaryota > Metazoa > Chordata > Actinopteri > Lophiiformes > Lophiidae > Lophius > Lophius piscatorius. The sequence goes on along the minus strand of VRLP01003984.1, from coordinate 42,372 downwards.
ACCTTAAACTGTGACAACTGTGACGATTATTAGTATCACTGGTGTCACTCCAACATGGCAGGATTCCCCAGTCCAAAGCCCTTTGGCCCGAAGTTTTTGGCGTAACAAACTGAAAAGAGAATCAGGAAAAAATACGAGTTTATTTTCTGAACATTTCTTTTGAAGTGACATTTCCACATATATCACGCGTTCTTTAAAGGTGCCTTCATTGCGCCGTCAGGACGACCCTCACTAGTATTCTGGCCTCCATTAAGATTGTATGCTGCATTCAAGACCACTTGCAAAATCGGAAATTTCATATCAATAAAGCTGGAGTAGACAAATGGACTAATATAAAATAAAATAAATCTGATTTTGTATGTGTGGTTGTGAGTACTAACTCACTGAATGTGAAGACAAGTGTGGTGTTCATAAAGTAAGGACATTTTGGAAAGTGGGGACATTTTGGAAAGTGAGAACATTTTGGGTTCCCTCCGGTCTTCAAAGGGCTGCTTGATAGTCAAGGATATTAATAATGAGATCAGAACTAGGTTGGAGTTAGGATAAAGGGTCCATGAAGGCAACACGTCATTCAAGCTCCCAGCAAGGATAGAAAGAGAATTGTGTTTGTGTTTACCTTTGCAGTAAATCTCTCCGTCCTTGTCAGTCACTGTGGATGAATCCAGGCTTTTACCACACAGGGGGCAGCGGAAACAGGTTTTATGCCAAGGCTAAAAATAAAGGTAAAAACACTACCTATCATTAATGACAGCCTGAACCATGTAAAGCAATAAGATGTGTTTGCACTTTACTCAGAAGAGAATGTCACTTAGCGAGATCGCTATCACCCCGTGAAAGTCTGATCAAGGAAACGGGCAATATTGTATGTTTAAATAGATCTTATTTTCTATTTGGTCCTCCTCATTTGAGGTGATGAAGACTAGCTTTGATATAAAGCATTTCATTTTGAAGAAAATTCATGATTTTTTGTAACTTCTTTAAAGGATTTACTGACGTGGTGAAGTAACAAAGCCCCTTTAGAGGCGTTCTTACTGCATGGTTCACTACTGAGGTTTTGTAATGCTCAAAGACCAGAATCCATTAGGTGAGTGTCAAACGTCAATCACCCAGAACTCTGATCGGTGTCAACAAAAGGTGCAGGTTAGTCAACAACAGGAAGGGAAATACGGTATGTGCAGATTTAAAGTACAAGAGCACAAAAGTGATAAATCCGATGGTTCTTACCTTCCCAGCACCCATCACCTTCTCTGCCGCGTAGACGGCTTTGGAGCAGCGAGGGCAGCGATCCGAACTTCCAAACTTCTGGGAGCTTTTATTGCCAGCAGGCTGCGAGGAAGACTGTGATTGTGGTTTAGAACTAGAAAAAAACAAACATGGTTGTTTGTTTTAAGCAGATTTTAGAAGCCAATGGGCCTCTGATCGGTTTTTAATCAGCTGGATATAATATATGGTTGAATATTCATCTCTGTACATTCCCAGTATTCATTTTTATAAAGTTTTTCTGAAAGGCCAGGTTTTTATTTCCATTCAGTTGTGTCTCACATCGATATAAGGGACGAGTTCCATTTCTAGTTTCTGATCTACGCAATCGTACTTTTACACACCCAGAAACAGAAACCTGCTCTAACAGGTTCATCAACGATGTTTAATGGGAACGTTATGATAATGCAGATGATTGTTGACCCTTTCTGCCATTATAGCCATTCTGACTATTAATATAATAATAATAATTCATCACTTGTAACCAAAGTTGACCAGACTTTGATGACCAAACAGAACTTCCTGTCTATGGATCTGGATCAGGTGAACTCAGTCTCTTCCTTAAAAAATTCTCCTTAAATTTTTCCTTGTTTCAGCTTCTAAATGAATGTTTTGATTCTGTATTTCATTCATGTTTTACCGTGTCAAGCACTTTGTATCTTTTGTTTTTGAAAGGGGCTATGTGAATATATTTATTATGATTATAATGAGCCAACTGTTTTTGCCTGCTGCGTGGATGACGAAGGCGGAAATAGTTTTTATTGGATATCCTGTTTTTATAGTAGTATTTTCATATTTTTTACTGCCTTCTCTGAATCTTCCGTGTATTTTGGAAGATTTTTGGTCTGGTTGCGTTTCCTCAGTTACGTTCCTGTTTTTATAGTCCCGTCATGTAGTTGTTTTTGCCTCGTGCTTTGATGGGATCGGTGACAACCTTAAATAGTTTTTATGTCTTGTATATGTCTTGTCTGATTTTTATCACGTAGAGCTCGGTGTGTTACTATTTCACGCAGGAAAGGTTATGTATAAATAAAGTTTGATTGATTGACTTATAAAGGTCCGGACCACCGGGGGTCGGACGAGCGAACATGCTGCGTCATGTGTGGTGTGACTGGCGTGAACCCGTACCCCTGCTGATGCGTGACCTCGTGACGTCCTGGGGGGTCCGAGCTCAGACATCCGGCTCCTTGCCCGTATCCGTAGCCTTTCGGCCCATATTTCTTGCCGTAGCAGGACTTGCAGTAAATCTCCGACTCATGCGCCGCCACGGTGGTGCTGTCCAGCCCTTTTCTGCAGCTCACTGAGGGAAGACACAGATATTTTACTCTTTGGACCCTCTTATTGTTTCACTCTGTGTATTTATAGACGGGAGAGGATCACGGCGGAGCGCTGGCGCTTAAATAAAGCTCCCACCTTGTTGTTTTTATCAGTCAACAGAGCCATTACACATAGTCAGATATCTTGTGTTGCTATTTATGGGAAAAGAGAGTGTGAGGCGAGTGAAGATGAACACTTAGCAGATGGCTGAACTTATCGCAGCGGCCTTTCAGAGCTCCCAGTGGGACCATCCAGCCTTCAAACAGAACCAGTCCAAACAGCAGAGGGTTTGTTTGTGTCCGGGAAAGTAAATACAGATAAGATTTCCAGTCCCTGTGGTTCTCCTGGAACCATTGAGCCCCTGGATTAAACCCCCTTGTTTGTGTTTATGGCCTAAGATCTCTGAAACAGAACCAGGACTGGAGTTCAGACCAGGGCATCTAACGAAACAGAGGAAGAGGAAGGAAACTATGCAAAGCCGCCGCACCCACAGAACCGCTGATCCGTATGAGGAGAACTTAAGAAGAGAAAAGGGCCGGGAGGAAACGAATGTGATTGTTCTGAGAGGAGGACGAGTAGAAGAAGATAAGAGGAAGAAAGATAAAACTAGGTGAGAAATAAAGGTGAAGGGAGAAGAGGGAAGGGAAATTTAAGTTACACAAATAGAAAACGGAACAAAGGATGTGGGTTAGAAAAAAAACAATGTAAGAAAATGGGAACAAGAAAGACCACGAAGAAGAAGAAGAAGAAGAAGAAGCTCACTGCAGATGAAGCAGGTCTTATGGAAGCTCCTGCCGTTACACTGGATCTCCTCTGCGTGGTACACCGTCTTCTCACAGGCCGCACACTTGGCACCGCCTCCCCAGTTAGGCATCTTCAAACAAACAAACAAACAAACAAACAAACAATCAGTCGTATAAAAAACCCATTCATTACTTATTTAACATTTAATCAACTTATATATATATATATATATATATATATATATACAGGTTGTAAAAGGTCATAATTCCGCAAAATGCAACATGGTGCCTTCATATGATGGCTTTTTCTGATCAACAGGCCAAAATCCAGACATTCAGATATCTTAACTATATCAATTTTTTTATTAATCCACAAGTAATGGTGGCTCAAATGTTCATTTCTAATCACATGAAATCAAGACCACCTTATTTATACTTTGTTATTTCCAGGTGAGAAGTTAAAAAATGTTCGGAACATTGATAATTTTATTAATTTTATCAAATTCATTCATTCTTTCGACACTGGAAATAAGAATTCAGTGCCAAGAGAGTTACAGTTACAAAGTCACTCTTTGGTTATTAATCTATATTTTCTCAAATTTAAAGGTGTAATATGCAGGATTTAGTGACATCTAGTGGAGAGGTTGCAGATTGTAAATACTAGAACATGCCTCAGCTGACACCTCCCTGTCCAAGCATGCAGTAAAATCAACGGTGGCCCTCAAGGGTCAAAAGGATTTCATCACCTAGGACTTCCACGAGTATCCCGACAGGTGATAAAAGTAATTTAGAGAAATCTATTTACAAATGCATAAAGTTTTTTCATTCTTCTTTGGTTTTTAGAGACAAAGCGGTTCTTTTTTGTCTTTCTTCCAACTCAACCTAAAAAAAAACAAACACCTTCTCTAGACCCAGAGTTTGTTTTGTCCATTAAAGACTACAAACATGGCGGCACAACATGTTGGATTAAACGGAGGAAAACCGTCTCCCTCTAATCTAAATCTTATAATAAAATACATTTTTATGATTATTATATTCCCTTTTTTTCAAATAGGACCCCCTAAAACCTACAAAATGAACCTTTTATGCTCTAAAATATGTACTTTCTGCTCATTTTAAAAACTGTTTTATCAGTCAATCAACCTCGAAATTAAAAAGTGTGAACAAATAAACCCTAAAACTTAACCTAAATGTACCGTCTGGTGCGATAACTCAACAGATGTGTCAGCGTCTGGTCTTTTGTCTGGCTCTCCCTCCTATCAGAGGCGGCCCACCAGCTCACAGGACTGGTATGTGATACGTGAGATGGGACTCCAGGAATAGAGGCTTTAACGAGACATTAAACAATCGCACAACTTCAAAACCGCCTGTCAAACAAACGCAAACTCTGAACTACCTTTAGGGAAAATTGGAAAACTCCCGACGTTTACGTCATATCAAAAAGGACAAAGTTAGTGAAGGTTCACCTGGGAAAAAAAGCTACAAAAAAATGATTACCTCATCCTGAATAACCACGTTTAGTTTTATATAAATAAAACCCTCAGCTCAGAGCGGAAAGATTTGACACAAACGAGACGACGCCTTACCTTGAAATCAAGCCTGTGCGCTTCTGTCTTAACGTAGCAGTGGACGCTCCTGGGCGGCTTAAATACCTTCCATCTCGCCATCACCACCGGCCACCGGTGACGCCTCAATGAATCTATCCTCCCAAAATAAACCCGTGACAGAGAAAAAGCCCTCCGACCCTTCATCATGGGCCGAAAGAAGCCTGAACATCAGCCGCTCCAACAACCGACAGCTGCATGCCGGGGGGGCATCAACTGGCTAACGACATAAACGAGGGGAGCTCCAGGCATGTTCGACGACAACTGCCTGTCGGACTCACATTTACGATACTGACGCCCGATACAAACCAGTAAAAGAAAAACTGAATGGATGAAGAACGATCCCTACCACTGGAGAGGGAGTGAATTTAGCTGAATCCAATTTTCTTTCAGACCTTCTTTCAGGTGCCAAAGTTGGTAATTGTCTTTTGCTAGAGCCACCATTAATTATGGGACAATCACGCTGTAGCGGTCATCATATAGAAGGTGGGAACCATCCTGTGTGTATCAGGTGTTCCATCCAGAAGGGGAAACAGTTTTTTTAAACGCTAGAGTTATGCGCCAACCACGTCTTAGTGACAGATGAAACTTGCTTGACGTTTTGTCGGATAGTTATGTTTTGTTATTGTTGGGACAATAAATTGACTAATAGTCAAAGCAAGGGACGTGTCTGACCGTTATGTAGTTTCAGATAAAGGACAGCGAGTCGATGGGTTTTCCTGGTGAGACTCGTTAGCCTAAAGCTTTGGCTTGGCTAACGAGTCTCAAAAAAAGTTTTATGGACTAGGCTTGTCCCGAGTTGCCAAGTTGTCCCTGGTCTCCGATTCCATTCCGGATATTAATGGGCAGGATCTCTCAAAACTCCCTATACAGGAGAGGGTCCTGTTTAGCATCTGCTGTTTCCAGCTGATGTGGTTCTGTTGGTTTCATCAGTACGTGACCACCAGCAGCACTAGAGCGGTTTGAAGCAGCACTAGAGCGGTTTGAAGAAGCTGGTATGAGAGTTGGCACATCCAAATCTGAGGCCACGGTTCTCTGCTGGGTAACAGTCTACTGTCCCCTTCAGTTTGGGGATGAGTATTAGTGGTGGACCGGGTTCGGTTCGGTGCAGCATCTGCAGTAAAGCGGGTATTGTATCAATCTAGAAGTGTGCCACTGCTAAATAAATATAGAAAACTTTAAGCTTTTAAATAAAAAAAAATCTCCCCAGGGTCAAATTTATGAGGTGGGTAAGGAGATAACAGATTTTAAAATAAGAAAAATGTGAATAAAACGCAACAAAAAAGTGATCCAGTGTGATCTGAAAAAAAAAAAACTCATTTTAAGATTAACTTTATCTTAATCTCACATCTTATTTTGAGAAATCTTACCAAGAATATTTTCACTTATTCTATTTATTTTTCACTTATTACAAGCCAAAAACACCTTTTATTCATTATTTTTGAAGGGTAACTTTTTCCAGTGCCGTTTTAATGCCACCGCTTATATAACGTGATGTCATCTTTAATATTTCATCTTTGATATTTTCTTTTAAAGCCAACACAGATCCTTCGTGATGTTGCCGTAACTCTTTTGGGAAAGTTGATAGCATGTTTCCGCCACTAGGGGGAGGCTTCATCTCCAACTGACCTCCACTTTAGGCAGTGTTCCAATTTTATGGTTGTATACAAACATAAAAAGAACTATAAAGGATTTTTTAAATTATTCTTATCGTGTAGATTAAGTACATAATCAACAGCTGATTTAAAAAAAAACAAAAAAAAAGGAAATGATTATTAGCCGCCCTTCATGTTTGTAGTGTTTACGTTTCAGTGGAGACAAAGATACAGTCAGACATATTGTTTAATAAAAAAACAAAAACACTTTACTCTTAGAGGGACATTAGATTTCAAAAAAGCTAATTTTCTTTATAAATTAAACTTAAGAAACTGTTTGATTAGCCTCAGAATTCATCAGAAATATTCACATTTTTCTCAACAATTCCATTCCGACAGGTGAAACGGGCAGCATGAACTCATGTGCAAACGTCTTCTGACCAGTTTCCAATCAAAATCATCTTTCAGTCAAAAACAAAAACAAAAACAAAACTCCCACCTGACCCGTGTTTAGAGTCTGGACCTTTTACTGCTGTTACAGTTTTATGTCATCACAGAAGCAGATGTACTTAAAAACAAAATAAACCCAGAAGGTAAACTGTCCTCGATAAACGCCTTCCTGATGGAAGAGTGTGGACCGGCGTCTGAGTGGGCGTGACGATCCAATCACGCCTCTTCCTGCGCCACAGCTGACGTCTGCACGGCAGCCGTTCTTGGTTCCGGCTGCGGTGAAATGTTCAGAGGTAATGAGAAAAAAACACACACACACACACATGCGTCCCGACGTTCCCCTCAGGAGTCCTCAGCGGCGGCGACGTCCAGCTTCCTCTGAGGGATGTAAACGGTTCTGGCGGTCAGGTGTCCACCGGCGGGCATCAGGGTGGCCAGCGGCGAGAGGGGCACCGGCGTGTGGAAGAAGCTGTGCTGGGCGAGACCCATCCCTTTGGGCGTGGTCATCAGAGGCTGCACAACAGACAAGCTACAGTTTAAACTCTGCATCTAAAATGGTCGACTCGTGGTCGGTACCAGATCTGTAAACAGGAGTAGAACTCTGAGGTCCGTTCATGACTTAAAAGAACTTATTCAACACTTAGAAACAAGAAACGTCTGCCTTTGATCTTAAAGACAAACAACATCATAGAGGCTGAATGTTTGAATGAAATCATCAAAATCTTTTATCACATGAGGTTAAATCAGAGCATTTTAAGGAAGTCGTGTTAGGGGCTCCCCCTGGTGGGCAAAATATGATATACGAGTTGGATCTCATGGAATCCGTCCATCAGAACCACATTTGGACTAAATCAGAGCAACTGTTGAGAAATTATGGCCTTAAATATTTTAGAGTTAAATCTCCCCCTAGTGGTTGAATTATGCAACCAGCCTTTCCCAAAATCAATCCAGCTCTTCCTTGCATCCTTGAAAATGATTCATGTAATTGTATACGGGTCCTCAAACCAAACATCCAGAAGAAAAGAACACGAAGCTCGCAATCTGTAACAGCAGTAACGACAAAAGAAAAAGATCTCTTCAACCCCATAGCAAGTTGAGCTAGCATTATCAGAGCGGCTAAAGCTAGCGGCAGCTCAGATCCAGTTAGGAGCCCTGAAGTCCCTGAACAAAGACAACATATAACATATAATGGACCCAACGAGGCGTACGAACTTTTATTTTTAACTTCCAAATGTCATTCAGTTGGTTTCAGGAAACGCGTGGCGGGACGGAGTGAACGTTAATTTCAGCAGGTCAGAACACATACAGACGGCCGACCAGCTCCGTCACTTCCACTGTAATCCCTCAAAGGAATAGCAATTAAATAAATTACTCATTATGATTTTTAAACTTTTTCCGGAATCTGCCGATCAGAAAAATCCTTCATCGACTCAGATGAGAACTCAAAACTATCTCCATGGCAACCACTAGTTATTCTGTGAGCTCACCCCCTAACAGTCGACCTGACCCGAGGGTGGGCCTCCAATGGGTGACCCCCCCCCCAAAAAAAGAAGCCCATTTTGGTCCAAACGAATTTGATTTCACCATGAAACTGTTTCTGCCCCGGTTCTTACATGTTGTAAACTGATCAGAGCCAGCGGTGGGCCGGACAGCGCCTGCTGCAGGGGCACGGGGGACACAGGTTTGATGAACACCATCCCTCTCTGCTGCAGAGCCAGTGGGCTCGTCAGCGGGCTGGGGAAGGTGTTGGCGCCCTCCGGAGTCTGCGGGGCAGCAAAGCAGTTCCCGGGGCTGGAGCCTGATATCAGACCCAGGTTCTGAAGGGTGAAGTTGAGGATGGCGGGACTGGGGCTGTGGAGGCGGTGGGCCTGCTGGGCGGCGTGCGGCGAGGCGGCGGCAGGTTTGTGAAGTCGGTGACTGGTGGGCGTGATCTCCTGAGCGGGCGAAGGTCTGGAACCTGTCGACGACAAGAGAACCAGGTCCGAACACTCCATGTAAGTACTCCTGTGTTCAGAACTTTTGCTGGAGGCTATTCTCTGTTTTCACACGTTATTTCAGAGACTGGTTTATTTTATTGTAAAGTTTTGGACAGGTTGTAAGACAAATCATCATTCATTAAGCAACTGAATATAAGTTATTTACAGATTAAGGGAACAGTTCACCCATTAATGATAATTAAGTCATCAGGCATTTTCTGAACCCCAGCGTGACAGCGTTCACAGAACTGCGCCCCTAGAGGTACTTCAGAGTATTGCAGTGGTTAACTGAGATTTTGTTTTTTTTAACATTATTTTTAAAAGAATATCAGCCTTGCATGGTTTATAAATAATTAATTAATAGAAATGATTCCCATCATTGATTCTAACTTCAGTTCTCACATTTTTAATCACTAAGCATTACGTTTGGATATTAAATCACAGACAAAATTCAACAAAGAACCATAATTAAAAAAGAAAAAAACATGTTATGATGAGAGAGAGAGAGAAAAAAAGGGTTTCTCATAGTTTTAGTGTTGGAATGCAGCAGGTTTACATCGTGAACAAATTAGTTATTGAACAAATGATTTAATTGGTTTTTACTGCCTCCAACATTTCCTCCGTAAACTTCCCATTATGTCGTTGTTTTTGCCTGGTGATGGTAATGAATGGTTGGGGGATGTAGAATTGTTTTCACATTATTTAATGACTTTTGTTAAGGGGGTTATATTTTCACTCCTGTACGTTTGTCTGTTGGTTTTGTTTGTGAGCAGGATTACGGAAAAACTGCAGCAGGGATTTACACGAATGGCCTTTTAACCCGAGGAAGATCTGGTTAATATCCTAGAAGCGATTCAATCTTGGTGATAGTAGATGTTTCGCAGCATTTAAAATAAAAATAATAAAGTGTTTGGAGTAGCACACTGAGCTGGGGGTGCAGTGGGCTGAACAGAGACGCTGAAGTGGAAGGCGCAGGAGATGATTGAAGTCAGCGCCGTATTGTGTTTTTATAATAGTTCTACCGAAAGTGTTTAGTGTTCATTAAAGGATCGTTGGCAAATACTTTTTTTTTTAAAAAACAGTTTGAGAACGACCGTCAGGAAAAGACCTGAAGAAGATCAATATAAAGATAAATACATTTAAATGTTATTTACAGAAATATTTGAGCTGAAGTTTGGATCTATGATGTTTTCACCTGAACTATGTGAAGTTTGTTCTAAGTTGTTTCACGCTCTCCAGCAGGGGAGTCAATTTTTTTTATTTGTTTATGCCAATTTCTTTCTCCCTCCCCATCAGCATAAAAAATAAAAAAGGTGACTGGATGAACGCTGATGTCTGACTAAAGAGAAGCGCTGGCGCCATTGATTGAGGTGCTGGCTACCGCAGTGCATTCTGGGATTCGTAGTATCTATGGTATTTGTGCTGTATACTAATGGGCCAGTTATTATAAAAAATAAATATCGTCTCATGGGCCTGATATGATTGTTGTGCGGGCCACATTTGGCATGCGGGCCTTGAGTTTGACCCGTGTGCCTTAGAGTCTGACCCCGTCTTCTTCAGTGGTTTGAGGAAATTCTGCATTTGTTTGCTGTGAGGCTCCAGAAGTCTTTAAAGGACTAAAAAAACGGTCCGTCCATCATTAATATTAGATGAATGTTAATTTTTTGAGTGGAATGTTCCTTTAAACAATCAAAACAAAATAGAGTTTTCAACAAAGCTTGAAATGAAAATGAACTCTGTTCAACATCCTGTGACGCGTTTACCTGCTGTTGGCGTTTGGTAGATGCTGTAGGTGGGAGTTGAGGCCTTGTTGCTTTCCCGGCCAGAACCTGGACCGTCCTTGTCGCTGACCAGGGCCTGCTGGGAAATTGGGATGAGGTATCCGGCTGGTATCAAAGTCTGGAGGCAGAGAAGGTTTGTCAGAACCACAGCGGTTTTAAAAACATCTCCATCCCAGGAGCCTCTCTGGTTTTGAAAACCGGTGTTTGTGGGTTTACCTCGGCGTGGATATGGCCCGGCGTGAGCGGCACGGCTCTGACGGGGGTCAGCCCCGCCTCGCCGTCAGAGTGCGCCATCCTGTCCTCTCTGTCCAGGAATGTCTCCAGGCTCTGCTCTAGAAGCTGACTGGCCACGGCGGCGCCAGGCGTGTTGACAAACTCCGGGTCGAGGTGGAGGGCGCGAGGCGAGGGCCGGGTCGAGAGCTGAGAGCCGCAGTGAGCATTGAGGCGGGCCCGCAGGATGTCACTCAGGTTTGGGGAGGAGGTGTCCTGCAGGAGGAGCGAGGACAACAAAACGTAAGACAACAAAAAAAGGACAACCGTGAAATGTTTCAGCGGGACACGATGCTCGGATATTCTTCTCACCTTCACGTTTGGGTCGGACCTCTTGACTTTGGAGGGGCTTCCCTCTGAGGCTGAATCAGAACGCAGCCGTTTGAGCACCAATGGACTGACCTCCGACACCCTGGCGGCCGGCCAACCCGTAGCTGCGTACTGACCGGTGGGACTCTGACCATTCTTGTCCTCAAAGGTCATCGAGCGAACGGCGAAGCGGCTCGGCTGCGGTCTGGCCGGGGGGTTGTGCTTTGAGGAGGAGGGCTGCAGGTAGACGGCGTAGGGCCCGCCCCCTCGCTGCTGAGGTAGCAACACAGGGATCAGGGGGGAACACTGTGCAGAGATGTACGCCAGGGAGCCGGCGGGGACGGGCGTGAGGTGGACAGTAGTGTTGACTCCGGGCTTCTGGGTCGGAGTTAGCAGCGGCGTCAGAGGCTCCGCCAGTGGTGCAGGGGTCGAGTCCCTCACCGCAGCAGCCGCCTTACGTTTGGCTCCAGTCCTAGAACAGAAGTTAGAGGGACCCTCTTTTAACTCTCTACAACAGGGGTCCCAACCGGCAGCACCGTCGCCCCCACAGGAAGCGTATATCCCCGAAAAAGTTCCCAATCCCCTGCGTTGTACAAGCAATCCCCGTGATTGAACTGTTTAAATTAAATATGAAGTTATGCCCGAACAACATAAACAAAAAGAATCTCAACAGATCCGATCACATACACAACGCCGACAAGCCTTGTGACTTCCGCTGCAGCCCTTCAAAATAAGAGCACTTAAAAATTCATTCCTCACTATGATTTTGAAACTTTAAAGAAAAATAATCGGTATATTAAATCTGTAGAACCATGTAAGTAAACAAAGATCAGAGTAAGTAAACAAATATCAGATCGAAAACATGTTAAAATAAACATGAATTATGTGATTTTGTAGAGTAGAATCACATTTTAACATTCAGTTATTGTGGGTTATTTTTGTATTTTTTGTTGAAATTAAGGATAAAAAACAACTTTTCTGTTATTTTTTAGGTAATTTAATCATAAAGCAATATAGAAATATTCTAAATAATAACGCATAATATATTCCCTAAATTTCTTTTTCTGTCCTGGTCAGATTAATAATAGGATATTTGCACAATATTGTGAATATATATCACAAAACAAAAGTTACAAGTCATTTACAAACTGACTATGTGGGTCATTTGGCTGATTCTGCCACCGGACCCGGTTCAAAGAACCCTGAGCTGTTGGTTCTGGATATGAGCCTCTGTGGAAGCAAACTTACGTTGACGCCTGGTCCAGTTCAAGTTTACAAATAGCAGCAAGTTGGGCCATTTTGTTCGGGCCGTCGGCGTTCGATGATTCACCTGGAGACAGAAGAGGAAGAGATCGGACCGGCAAACCCACAAAACAGGGGAAATCAAACCCGGAGGAAGACTTCCGGTACTCACTCTTGACAGGACTGCTGGGGGCGGAGTAAATCTTGCGGCGGTCGTCCTGGATGCTCTTGGCCAGCTTTATGAGGGACGGGTGGCGGGTGAAGCTGCGTTTGGAGCCCGGCGAGGAAAACAGCTTTTTGGCGCAGTTTTCCACGGAGGCACGGGACTCCAGAACGCTTTTGCTCTTGGATCGGCATTCAGACGGGTTCTTCAGCTCTGAAAGGAGAGCCTGATGTTACGTTCGAGGAAATAGGATATTATAATTGTAACACAGGGGGGTAATAGAAGCTCAAGAGAAAAAGGTTCAAACATTATGTGGATTAAAAATAATAAATAAATACCCGTGACTGGTGGGAATTCTTCAGGTCCGACCCACTCAAAGGCCGGTTTCCTCCCCCTCTCCTCGGTCACATGGACCTTCTCGATCAGCTTCAGGCTCCGCAGCACATTCGCTATATCGTAGAGCCGCCGCACTTTGGCTGCAAAAAACAACAACAAACAAAATAACAAAGTTATCCACTTCCTGTCTGCAAAACGATAAATGTACAAACGATTAGACCGTCTAAAATAACTATTACCTAAAAGTCCTTTATTACAGTTAAAAATCTGTTTCACTGTAGCCTATATAATAACTATGATTAAAAATAAATAAATGAAATAATAAAAATAAACAATTAAAAAATAAATAAATTAAATAATAAAAATAAAAAATTTTTTTTTTAAATGAATATAAATAAATAATTAAAAAATAAATGAATGAAATAATAAAAATAAATAATAAAAAAATGAATAAATGACTAGTTAAATTAGTTAAATAACTAACTAACTAATTAGTTAGTTAATTCAACTAATAAGATAGTTAAAATAAATAATTCAAATTAAATAAATAAATAAATAAATAAATGAAATAATTAGGAATTAATACAAATAATTCAAATAAATAATCAAAAATAAAATATAAATAATTTCAAATTAAATAAAAAATAAATAAATGATAATAATAAGGGACTGATTTTATTGGCAAATATATTTACCAATAAAATCAGGCCCTCCACACTACTGGACTGGTTGAGATGTTTTCAGGATATTATCATCGGCATCATTTGAAACATCTGACAGACTCCGTACTCACTCTTGAACTTATTCTTGTCCTGATCGGCGCTCTGGTCCTCCCCGATCAGGATCTTAGCGGCCACGTCCAAACTGACCACGCGAGGATTGGACACCAGGAAGAGCATGACAAACTTCTGGCTCATCACCCTCAGGGATTTGTCCTTCCGACTGTTAACAGAGGCTGAACAGGACAAAAAAAAATTAAATTAAATCAACAAATATATGTAAATATTTCATTGGGAAAGATCTAAATGTCATTTTCCGAGATAATAAATATCTGGAAAACCAGGAAATGAGCTTCTATTTTCATGACTATAGTAGATGAAACTCCTCACCTGCTTTGAACTCCACCCCTGGAAGCTCCACGAAGAAGAGCTCCTTCTGGCCCTGCTCCCTGTTCTCGGGCTCCACCACCACCTCCTTGTTGTTCTCCTTCTCGTCCCCCTCAAAGTCGAACTCCTTGTCCAGGAGACGCTGCCGGATCTGCTGCATCTGCTGCCCGTAGCGGTGCTCCTCGCCAACCTGCTTCAGGATGGCCAGCGTCTGAGCCAGCTTGGTCCGGCCGTGCCAGGAGTAGCGGTTCTTGGCGGAGCGGCTCACCATGTGGAGACTCTCCAGCACGTTCATGATGTCATAGATGCGCCGGCGCTCCACATCTGCAGAGAGGATAGAAATAAAAAATAAACGGCGCCGTGTTAAAACATGAACTGTTATCAGAACCAGAAAGAAATCCTGTGAAACTTTCCTTTCAAGTGTATAAAATACAAACTCCCATATATACTGTAGGTCCAAATGACCATGCCGTGACAAAAGTGATTTTAGCTGTTAAAGGAAAGTGCCATGGAATGTCTTTGTGACTTTCATATCCATACATTTCCCTATCCAAAGAGAACATCCAGCAAAATTACCTTTTTTTTTGTTTTTTTGAGGAAGCTCTCCTGTTTTTGAAGGTTGTTTGATGCACTGATATCACTCTAAGCTAAAGAAACTGATCAAAGACAAGAATTTAGTCCCCTTCAATACGTGGGTGACCATTTGTTAATTTGAATCTTTAAATATTTGAATATAAGAGAAGCAATTTAGAAGGCTAAATTTAACATAAGTATGGAAAATACGTAGATTTGGCGGAGGAATGTTTCATCCTGAGCTGGAATTATGGATTAAACAAAGATATTATTTCACTAAACTCCTCCCACATACTAAACAAAAGTATTTTAAAAATTAAAGCCACCGTTGGCTGCTATATCTGATGACGTCTGCGATCCGGACGGCTGAATTGTTGAGGAAAATAAAACATACTGAGCTCATTCGCCACATCGTCCAGGCAGATGTCGTTGTTGAGCTCGGGGTTCGGACAATCCGGGTAGCGGGCCAGAAATTTATGACAGAGTAAACCCAGACTCTTATCTTTCCTGCTGATCCATTTCTCCGATTCCTCTCCGTTTTCAGTCTCCTACAGGAAGATGACAAGTTAGTGACACGTTCCTTCAAACACCTTGACTCGTCTATTATGAGGCTTTTTGTTTTGGATTTTTCCGGGCACCTGTGAGGGGTCGATATCTTCCTGCCCGTCGTTGTCCATGCACAGCTCCTTTTCTCGGTTCCTAATATCAGGACTTGCGGCGCTGATGAGCATTTTCAGATTGGACGTCGGGGTCCAGGGTTCAACGGAACCAACATCCCTTCCCTTTTTTGGCGTCGTGAGAGGACCCATGATGAGCTGGTAATCCATTTACACCCCGCACTGGGCAAATAACTTCTTTGGTGTTTTCACAGTAGTTATAGATCCATCATCCTGGTAAACAAAAGAAAGAAACAAAAGGTAATGGTTAATACAGAGGTCGTACCAGAGGTGTATAAGGTTCGCCTACGTTGTCCGATCTCAGAGAAGACCCACGCAATACAAGGCAGGTTGTTTAATTACTGTGGTTGATCGGAGTTTGTGAGGATCTACTGGTTTCATTTGACTTTACTTTGTATGACATTTCTGGGTTATGTCCAAGTTCAATTCATTAACAATTACATTGGTTTATAGAATTAATTACTTATTACAGTTTCATTAAAAACCCTCTTTTATGTCATTTAGTGCATGCCTAGTGTCTTAACAAAAATAAAATCACTTCCTAGCTAATATTTGTTCCAACTTTAGTATTTTCCTACTTTTTATTGCACTTTAATAGTAATACGAATTTACAAGCAACATTACAAGAAATCCAGGAAGTACCTTTAGATTTTTTTCAGAGACAGCCATACTCCCTTCTTAACGATTTATATCTGTTAGGTGCAGACATTTTAAAAGCAAAATTTAGCCAAAGAATGTTCTTATGACTAATTAAAAAAGTGACGATCTGTTTTTTCCTGAAGATTTGTCTTAAAATCTGTTTAAATCTAATCTTTCCACTGTATTTATATTGGCGGTAACTGACGCATATTCCATCGAATCGTAGCGTCCAACCGACGATAAGTCCTCGCCCCTTTTGGTAAGATATAGCCAATAGAAAGGCGGCTTGTTACAAAAAGGTCGGGAAGCACTCATCCGTTGGGTCTTGTGGTTCCGCCCCTTTAGTCAGACACAGCCAATGGGAGCCCTTCGCGAGGCAGAATAGCGGAAGTGAAAAGAGCGTCCCGCGCAGGTAGACTGTTTTTGAAATCCTTGGCGCGGAACGTCTGAAGCAGTAAAATTTATCAAGTTTGCAGCAAACTCTCACTTATAATCGCGAAAATGGACGCTGAATTTATCGGATAAGACGTTCAAATGTTGTAAAGTCGCCATCCATTGTTAATGTTTGTCGTCATGCAACCCAGCCGCGAGCGCCCGCCGTCGGATAAGGCTTAAGGCTGATTTACATAACACAACATGGCAAACCGGATCATCCACTAACGTTTAATACATACTTAGACACAAACACTGCTTTGCTTTATAAGAATGAATGAATTAACCTGCTACTACAGTAATATGACCGCCTTTTAAATAGGAGCCGGTAAGGGAGCCTCAGTGAAACCAACGCCTCAGACATCGTTTCAAACATAAAGACTTGTAATCAGATTAGATAGTTCGAATATATAAAAGGCACGTGGACTTACCTGCATCCGAAAAACAATCCCTTTTCTACAGCAAACGTCCCATCGTCACGTTAACGTGTCGTAGATGTTGTTTCCTAAAAAGATACGCCTCTGGGATCTGCGGCGTGGATTTTATTATAAGACCGCCACTTTCTAGATTAAAGGCAACAAAAAAAAAGTGATGGGGTTAGAATTAAAATGTTCGCGCGAACAAGTAGGTAAGCAGGATCCTTTTGATGAACTTCAACACAGTAGTGAAAAACTTTTCCCAGTTGAATCGGTCACCACTAGCATTGGGCCCGCCCTGTTCGCGCATGCGCGTACACGTCAGCACAAAACAACACCCCCGACCCCCTCCCAGCAGGGTGGGGGTGGGCCTCGACTTCTGACACTGTACATTTAGTTCTATATATATAGCCTGGGTTGGCATGACGTGGAACTATTTCTATGCTTCACAATCTTCATCATCTGTTTGCAACATGCGTCTGAAAAATATTCTATTTACGATGATCCTCATATTATAGGGATTATAATCCTGCAGGGAACAAGGCCTGTATCAACTCCCACACTCATAATCACATTTCTATAAAACATATACAATATTTCTTCATTTTTTAATGTCCCCTATGGAGATATAACACATTTCTTGAGAGGATAAAAAGGCTTATTTGAGATTTTAAAAAATGAAGTAATCTTACAGAAGGAAAGACTGAGTACAGAAATTAAAAATGAAGTACAGAAATAAAGAGCACCATAGATACACATTAAAGCATTGCAGACTATTTACAGGAAGGAAGAATCTGTAGTATCACTTCTTCATGAAACAGCAACCTGTTAAAAAAAAAGAAAAAGAAAAAAAAGTTGTTTGATGTACGGTAAAATACCAACAGCTATCATCGGTGCATTTATTTATGATAAACTGTGTCTGCCAGAATTGTATCTAATGTCAACCTGTTTACATTAATTACATAAAATTCTGACTTTTTTAACAATTATTTCACTAATAAGCTCCACATTTTTATCACCTCTAGAACTTATTGATATGTTCTTGAGTTGAACATATACATGTGTGTATATATATATATATATATATATATATATATATATATATATATATATATACGTTTATGTATATATATGTATGTATATATGTATATGTAAGTATATTTGTATGTATGTGTATATATGTAGTTTATGTATGTATATATGAAGGTATATATTTGTATGTTTATGAATGTATTATATGCATATGTAGAAGAAGAAATAAGATAATTTATAAATAAAAGATACATATATACATATATTTATATATATACACATACATACATACACATTCAACACATACATATATACACATGCTGTAAATACTGTATAAACATGCATACACAGTACAAAAAGTAAGAAATAAATGAATAAATAAAATACAAATGTACATAAGAGTATAGGAATAAAGTGAATGTAAATCTGAAGAAAGGGGGAAAAAAGGAGAAAGAGTCTGATCTCCAACGGCAGATGTGAAATAGTGCAATTCGATATTAAGACCCGCCGTTACATTAACACCTGCGTACAGCACAGTTGTGGGTGGTCACTGCTGACTCAGAGAAAAAACACCCATGATGCACCTGTTATCCTCACGCCTTTTCAGCACTGACAAAGACCAGTGAGGCACATGAAGATAAATCACTCCTGCATTAAAGGGACTTATGGGGGGGCAAAAAATTCCTGTATTGCAAAATGGATGATGTAGGAGTAGGTTGTTTTCATGGAACAAGATTCAGGCCGTATGTTTGTGTGGACTGTCAGTCGTCAAACCCACCACCGAGTCACATTAGGGATTGCCGTGATGAAGTGAAAAACAATCGGATCAGAACCTGTGGTCTCAGTTTTTATCTTTGATTTCGGGTCTGATTTAGAATTCAGTCCTCAGTGGGTTCATGATTTTATGGTAACAAGATTGCAGCATATTGGACATGGCGCATATTGTGCAAAGAATATATTGTGCAGACAATGGGACGCGGGGAAAACAAAGGCAGAGGGTACAGAAGGGAAAGAAAAGGTCGAGGAAGACATTTAACATTGTACTCGGACATCGATATATTTCTGCAGCTGAAAATTTCATTTGGCTCCTAAATACTGTGGGTTTAATAGATTTTTTTGTTGTTGTCTGGCGCCTTCCAATACATATCAAAACATATACAGGCATCAATTTACTCCAGATGGGCCCTGTGTCAAAATCTAATTTCTTCTCTGGGCTAGAAATTTCAGTTATCCAGGAGCAGAACTGGTTTGTTTCATGGTATTATAGCAAATAATTAAAATACTACATATTTGTAGATGCAATGTACTGTTTTAAATGTATTATGCAGGGGAGAGCACATCAATAACTGTACAGGGGGGTACGCTTGGCGGGTATGTTATCTCCATATTTCTAGTTTCTGTCTGTATTTTTTTCTCATTTAATCCCAGAATGCAATGCAGTGTGTTAAAATGTCCTGTTTAAGATGACTAACAACCCAAAACTCAAATAGATTTAGTTTGTTGTAACATTATAAAAGAAAATGCGTCACACAAGATAAGCTAGAACCACAAATTTTTTGTTGATTCAAAGACATTAAGTTTAGATATCTTGATGTCAGGACTAATTAGATAACGAGGTCAAAGTTGGGTCCACTTATATCTGATATTCTGACGCTGAATTAACTTCTAAATCCACTTGTGTTCATCTATGTGCTGCCATACCCGTTAAGTGGCGCTAGATGGAGGTAGAGTCCTGCTCAACGGGGGTCGCCAAGGAAACCGACCGGCGCCTTCAAGCATGCTGGGAGAGAAGTACTCAGTGACGTAATGTTTGGGCTATGAGAGAGAGCGAGCGGGACCCTGGTGCTAGCTTCAGGTACCCCTCGTAAATTGGACGCCGTAGAGAAGTAAAGGAATTCAACGTGTTTTGTTACTTTGGTTTTTGCTTTTTGTTACTCCTAAGTTTAGAACATTATTATGTTTTAAATATAAGCTGTTTTTAGTTATTATATTAGCAGAGACAGAGATGAAATTTGATTTGTTGAATTGCAACCTTTTTTGTTTATCCTGTGTTTTATAATAATGATAATGATGATTATAACAATAATAAATAAGTCACATTTTTTCACGTAGTTCACTTTTCCCATGATGCAACAGTGCCTTTTTGTCATAGTTTGGTTCCTTGCGTGTGAAAACTTGCCCTTACAGTTTGGAATCAATATTAGTTTTGCCATTTCTTTTATTCGGATCGACTTATTCCATTCAAACAGTTTCCCTGTCATCTCTTCAGCAGTTTATGAGTTACTGAAAACAATATTCTCCCCAAAAAACCCATCATGCAGTGAAAAATTAAAGTGGATATATATTTTGACTCTATCTCTTTTGTCCTGATCCACTCAAAAATATTATCAGCTCTAACCTGATAAAATTCCAAATCTGATCAATGCCTAAAGAAGAATAAATACGGTTATTGTTGGGTGAAAGGACCGATTGATGTTTACACTGGTCAACATATATATGCGTTACTAAAAAATGCGAAAATGAAAATAAACTATATATATACCCCATCTGATCTCCAAACTGGGATATTTACATTGTAGTGGGTAGGATTCCACTATTTTAATTTTAATTAATCATATTAACTATTATTTACTCTTCTAACTTGACGAGCTTTGACTGACTCTTATTTGTTTGTGTGGCATGGAGGTGGAGAAAACACATGATACACATATGAGATTCATTAAGAGATAAAACAACATTGATTAAAGATATATATATATTTTTTTTATTGTGATACAAGTCAAAATTGTTAGTTGTCAGTTATTCATAGAAGTTGTTATGTCTGACAGCACCTGAACGCATCATCTGGCTGCTCCGATCTCAGCCAGAGGAGCGGACAGCAGCACGCGCGCGGCAGGGACCATCCCCACCGGGAAGGGAAGAAAAACGGACAAGTGCGAGGAGGTGAGCATCGTCCCTTACTGGGTTGTGGTGTTATTTTCTTTACATGTTGTTGTTTATCTGATGCGTTCAGGGACAGTTTCCAGGAATGTGACAGCAGCAGCGCGTCAGCCTCGGAGCTCTGCAGCTCCTCCAGCAGAGATGCTGCTGCCTTCGCAGCTCCTCAAACCTGCCGCCACTGATCTCAACTCTGGCTCTAATGTGTGTCTGAGGTCAAAGTGTGACTTTAAATATGTGCTCGTGTCAAGTTGCGCAACTTTACATCGCGCGAGACCGCCAAAAACATAGTTAATACTGTTTTTAATAAACGTTTTGTGCGTGACGTGACGCGTGAGACACACCTGCAGCAATCAGCAGGCGGCTCGTTACGGCACCAAACTTCAGTTCGTGTTGCGTCATCACCGGATATAGATGTCTCCCAGCTCGGGTAGTTTGTATGAAAAATAACAACCTGTTCTAATAACCTTAATTATTTTTAATAATTCAATCAGTAACACAAAAAAAAACCCAAAGAGGTGTAACCTAAAATAAAAATTAGCACGTTATAATCCCCTACGTGACTCAAATGGAGGATGCATCATTTTTACTTCTTACAGTAATTAGTGTGTCGTCCTCCATCATTAAAGAAAGCAGTAATCCTCCTCCTCATGGATTGGTGCTGCTGGGATCACAGCTGATCAGACTTTCTGTGTAGTCTGTTGTTCTTTTCCAGATATGGAAAATAAAAAAACAGTCAAAAAGGGGTTACAGATCACAAACGTCACCATGACGACCACTGAAGTCAGTATGACTGATGGTGTTTAAGAGTTTTCGTCTGCAGGTATAAAACACCTTGTTTACTGTATCTTTGGGTTCTGTACATGTTAGGGTCATTATTAGCTTTATTTGTTGTTTTCGCGACATTGATTAAAGTGTTATTGTTAGTCACATGACTGCATGACCCGGAAGTTAAGCGGAGCTACCACGGCTAATGAAAATATAACGACACGTTTGTGTATTATATTTGTTTAATTCACTAAATGAACAAGTGAAAAAGTGAGTCTTGGGATGCATCCACTTTTAAATGTCCTTCGTAAACACTTTTGTTGTCCTGTGGCTTTTGCAGAGGGTTTTTCTTAATGTGTTGTTGTTTTTGCAGCGACCTTGTGTTGTCATATTGTTGAAAATGTTTTCTTTTTATTTGCAGCACGGGCATGTAGTCAAATTGACGTTTGTACTGCGTTTGCACCTGGCCTCTGTAGGCAATATTATCTGGTTACCGATCAGTGGTTAGGTTTATTATCTGTTTACTGATCAGTGGGTGGATATACTATCTGGTTACCATGGTTACTGATCAGTAGGTGGATATACTATCTGGTTACCATGGTTACCGATCAGTGGGTGGATATACTATCTGGTTACCATGGTTACCGATCAGTAGGTGGATAGATTATCTGGTTACCATGGTTACTGATCGGTGGGTGGATATAATATCTGGTTACCATGGTTAACGATCAGTGGGTGGATATAATATCTGGTTACCATGGTTACCGATCAGTGGGTGGATATAATATCTGGTTACCATGGTTACCGATCAGTGGGTGGATATACTATCTGGTTACCATGGTTACCGATCAGTGGGTGGATATAATATCTGGTTACCATGGTTACCGATCAGTAGGTGGATAGATTATCTGGTTACCATGGTTACCGATCAGTGGGTGGATATACTATCTGGTTACCATGGTTAACGATCAGTGGGTGGATATAATATCTGGTTACCATGGTTACCGATCAGTGGGTGGATATACTATCTGGTTACCATGGTTACCGATCAGTGGGTGGATATATTATCTGGTTACCTGTCATATATATATTTATTTATAATTTCACTCCAATAGTTCATATTTGACTCACTAGGGGGATTTTTTCTTTGCAAAATTATGTTTTTCGTCCATATTTTCCCAACAATCAGTCCAGTTGTGTCTAAATTTAGCTCCTATGATTCGACACAAAGAAATCTGTCTTGTTTTAATCCCAAGCTCAGAAAAACTAGTTAACTGTATTTATCTTCATGATTGAGTCTCTATGGGATCTGATCCTAGAACAGACTGCTGACTTCATACAAACAGTTGGGTTGAGTCAATGTTTGAGATTATTAATGAGTCAGATTTAATCTGAAGAGTTAAGTCAATAATCCTGACATTAAAGTCTGATATCCTGGCATACCTTGTCTGGATTCCCGCCCCGCCTCCATCAGGTAACAACTTGACCCCAGCAGAGGTCTTTTTCTCCATAACCTTCACGGCGGTGGAGTTCGATGACGCCATCATAGATATATCTCTAAATATTGTGTTGTGGATGTTTAACTCCGTCTTCTCTCTCAACACAAGAACCCGTCCACCGTCAGGACATCGCTCCAGGTCTGATCCCACACTTCTGCTGATCCCACTGGATATTTAAATATTTTTTTTTTTTTTTATATCGGTAGAAGCTCTGAGGAAAACCTGCTCACGTTGTCCCTCCAGCATCCAGAATCTCCAGCAGCAGCAGAAAGGATGGAGACGATCACACCTCCATGGCAGCGGTGACGGGCTTTGGAGAGAGAACCTTGCTGGTGATCTCCGGTTATCCCCCTCTGTCCTGATGCTCGCCCGGGAGTCGGAGCCGGAGAGGAAGCAGAATGACCACGAGACGACGCGTGGATGAGGTCGCATCCTCCCAGGGATTAAGTGTCGTCTCTGTCTTGAAGCAAACTTGATGCACAGACGTTTTTTTCTTACTTCTGCGTTGACATTCATGCTCCGACGCCCGGAACTACGCGGGAAGGGGACCTAAATACTCTGAGAAAGTATTTCCATCATTCCCTCAGAGGCCCTTCATAAAGTCTGGATATACTAAACCGTTGGAAAGCCTGACTGCCGGTCCGCCTATGGGAAGATGGAGGCTGGTGCTGAGGCAAGTCCACCACAGAATCCCAGGAGGAAACCGGTGCTGCACTGCTTGGAGGACCAGAAAAGGGTGAGTCCATATCTGATCCTTCTCTTCTACTAGATCCACCACGCTCTTCTAAATTCACTCATCGGTTACTCGCATCCATGCTGATGTGAAGTCAGGTGATGTTTCAAAATGTTTGTCAGGCTTTATTCCCTAAAACCCCGGAGTATGTTTTATAAGATCTGTGGATTCAGTTGCCCCCGTCTTTTTAAGTTGATGGAGAAATGCTGTAATATGTCGCTGCTGTGAAGGAGCAGAGGGAAGGAGTTTTGCGGGGGAGTTAACCTGCCGTCTACCCTTTAATGTCCTCCTCAACCGTTTGGTTGAACACATTTTGAGTCACTATTTCTTCCTGAAAAATGTGATTGAGACTGTTTATAATAAGACCCAGTGGCAGCTTGTATTTGCTGAAGAATAAGGGGCCAAGGATGGAGACCTGAGGCACACCACGGTCAAAGGGTCATTTTATTATTTAATAAATGTGATTTTCTTTTCTTTTTTTAACAAAAAAAAGGATCAAATAGTTTTCTTAAACCACAGTTTACCAAAATGTAGAGCTATTCCTCGATGAAATACAAAATTTCATCATGAAATAATTTTGTTTGTAATTCAATCATTAATTTAGTTTGTCATTTTATGGTAAATTAAAATAATACATGCCACCATTTGAATAAAATATGCAAAGGGTTTAAGATACTGACTTATTTTTTTCATTTTTGGTGTGCACTGTCCCTTTAAGAGTGCCCAGAGGCCTCAGGAGAGTCAGTTGGAGAAGACGGTTGAGTTTATGAACTACAAAGGGGATGATAACTTTAAAGCATAAAAGCTGCAAAACCTGGTCAGTAAAACGAATCTTTGCAGTGGATGCAGCAAGAAATCCTTTATTAGATGTCAAGAAAATCCAAAACGTTGATCCCAAATAACACTTTCGCCTCACTCCTGCGGTCTTTTTCTGAGGAGGCGCTTCAACTACCTGCGTCGTGACCTTGATGGGGAAACCCGGCGTAGCCGTCAAAGGAAGCGTAATAATATTGATTCACAGCCGGTGAGAGCACCGAGGCGTCTGCAAAGTCTCCTTTGATGGTTTTGCGGTTGTGTAGAATTACTTCAGCCGTCTGCATTTAGATTGATGGGGCACTTAATACTCTGACTCGTTCTCCCACTTTCAGCTTGGCTCTGCATTTTTCTCCTGATGTTGATGCGGTGCTATTGTTTTATTCAAACGTCACAGCTGCAGTTCAGACTTCAGATGAAGGATTAGACGGCTGTGTAAAAAAAACAAACGCTTGAGACAAGCCTCCGGTCCCTGAATCCTTTCAGTGTTATATCAGATGAATTCAGAATTTTGAAATCCAGGGTTTCTCCTTTTGAATGAAAACAACATGTATCGGTCCAAAAGGGGTTTTTAAAGTTGAGTTTCAATGCTGGTTTCTGCCACCGAGAGTTGGAGGAGGTCATGTGATCGGAGTCGTTTGTTTGTAAGCAGGATAACTTAAAAAGTGTTGAACAGATTTGAATTAAATTTGGTGGGAAGGTGGAACGGGGACAGAGGAAGAGGTGGATATATTTTGATGTTTATCGAGGATATGGTGTATGTTCTAGAATTACCCTACAGTTAAGGTGTCAGGTCTTCTTCTGTTGATGATTGTGTGGCAGTAACGGTTCTCGGTTCTTCTAGTCAGGATCTTCCATTCCTGATTCGCTTGGCAGTAGTTTGTGCCCCCCATTACCCTCCTGTAAAAGTGTTCAAAGAGAGAGTTCAAAGTCCTGGATCTGGATTCCGGATCAGTTTACAAGATGGGGCCTTCTTTAAACATTTTGCTACGTTCATGAAATATCAGAGGGCATGGATTAATGAACCCTACTATGGCGAAGCCATGACTCTCTCATTCTGCCTCTGGTTGACTTGGCATGATGATGATGCATCTTCCTCCTACGTGAGGAGTGTCACCATCTTACCGAATCAATCAGAGGCTGTGTGGCGTGACTTTCTAACTGGAAAGGATTTGTACAAAAAATCCTGAATTAAACAACCTCAATACGTTAATTAAGGGGGGTAGAATTCCACACTATCACCGATATGAAGCTGAAATAATGTGTAATCAAAGTTTATACCATCCCCTGGGTGCAGCGATGAAATTGATGATCTCCTCACGGTGGTGCCAGATGGACTGCACATATTGAGAAACCTCACACGGGGGTCCGTCTCTTCTTCTTCCAGCGGACCGAACGCTGATGAAAAGACCAAAAGGCTCCTCCGTGAGAAAAACTAGGCCTAGTAAAAGTCCCTATTCCCCTGTGTTGTACAAGCAACCCCCCTGATTGAATGTTAAGTCCTTAAAAAGGTCTCATTAGTGAGTAAAACATGACGTAAGCAGGACAGATCCTTCTATCCTCCTATGAATCGATTCATATTCTCTACATTTGGACTAAATCAGACCAACGGTTGAGAAATCATAGCCTGGAAACTCTGGGAGGTAAAGTTTCCCCTAGTGTTGAAATGATGGAACTGAACTTTACCAAAATCAACACAGTTCTTCCTCGCACTGAGGTCTATGTGTGTATAAAGTCTGAAAATTATCCACGATATGTTTTTTGAGTTATGGATCTAACGAGGGATCTGAAGCAGACACGACGATGACGACTTTTTTTGTTGATCCATCCAATCTTGTCTGGTTTCATGTGTTCACATCTAAAGAAGGGGGTTCTGATTTCCAAACTGTGGCGGGCCCTGTGCCCATGTTGTGCGTGCGTCACTGCCAAACGGCTGGTTCTGTTCCACATGGTGTGGAGATAAGAGTGGACCAGAACCTCTCTGATGTGACGTTGCGACGCATCAGATGTAAAAAAGGTTTATTCCTTTTCCTGGTTCTTCCCGGTTCCTCCTGCTGTAAATTATTGATTTGATCAGGTGTGTTGAATGAGTCCCTCTGGGTTCTGCAGAACATGAATATTAATCAATGCCACCAAAGTCCCAGCTGCTGTTTTCCAATTTTCCAGTCTGCAGAGCTGCTCCCTGGATGTCAGGTGACGCCCTGAGCGGCGAACAGACTTCTGTCCAGTTGTTGGGTTCATTTTGCTTGTCTGTGTTTTTGTTGCTATGGTAACCCTGGCCCCCTGATGCCATTCATAAAGTGAGTTTTTACCCTTTGCACGCCCCATGCGGCTCCAGCAGCGGCGTGCTTTGAAGGTGCAGCTGTGAAGGTGGCGACATCATCAATCGGAGACCAGACGAGGCCAGTTGCATGGCGCTCCCCAAGGAAGCGAGGGTTGTACCAGACTGAACCAGTGTTCACCTTTCCCTCTTAATGGACAACAGCCTGCTTGAATAAATTGAAAGTACCGAGGTACTAGCGTGGACATACCGACTCCCATTGTTGGGAGAATTACCCGAAGCTTCCAGGCAGTGAGGTTCAGTGTCCCCTGACAATTACCCCGGCGGCGTGAGTTCAAGACGCAGAGGTGGTGATACTCGCCCTGGTAAGGAGATAATTGGATTTTGTTCCCTTTTGTGGCTTTACTCTCTTGCGGGTCCTCCGCTCTATATATTAATGTTCATTGAGCAATCATGGACCTTCTCGGGGCGAGCAGCGAGCGTTCCAGGAGAATCACGGATGTTATTGTATTGTAGAGAATCGAAGCTCAGTGTTTGATGGCGCAGAACCAACAGCAGGAACCTGCAGTCGTTTGGTATTCATTAAACCAGGATTCCGTGAGATTGGATCTTCATCGCTAGGAGTTGTCACCATGCAGACGTAGGATTGAGAGACAGACGCCGTGTCCCTTTTTATAAGCTTTAATTGACAAGTGAGAACAACATGGGACGTATGTAAGCTTTTCAGAACCTGTTAGAAACCTCCGCCAACACCGGATAAATGATCTGTGTGGGGTATTTTCCATCTTTTCAGCGACATGTGTCTGCAAAGCTACAGATTTAGATTTTAATCTCACAAAAGTTGGTTTGGTCAGAAACAAATGGACTATAGATTGAGTTACTAGAACCGTGGAATTGTCTTGGCCACCGCACCTGCCACTGGTCTTTTTGTGTTAACGCATTGTCAGATTTTAGATTAGCTCTTAGTGCGAGGAAGAACTGGATTGATCTTTGGAAAAGGTCAGTTGCATATCTCTACCAGAAGGGGGAGGTTCAGCTCTAAAATCATTTTTGGTCTGATTTCGTCCAAATTCGATGCAAATAAATCAACTTAAAGTGAACTATCTTGGAATATATCATATTATACTCACATAGTTCATATTTTACTCACAAGGAGCTCATTTGATGAAAAACACTGTTTTTTGACGTAACTTCCTTTTAGTCCAGGGGGGATTTTTTTGAACAAAAAGAAACAAAAGGTTTTTTTGAAAAGTTCAACTATCTACGGAAGAAATCTTTTTTTTTCTCGTATTCATGCTCAATCATTTGATTATCCTGATCTCGTTGTATCCTGAGCGGGTTCCAGGGCTAGTTCAGAAACAGAGCCTGACTTAGCACCAGTTCTTTTCTTTTTCGACAGCGTAAGCACCAGCTCCTGGCTCTCAAAGCTGGTGCCAGACAAGCACCAACTCTTTGCTGGTCTAGAGTCAAGATCCGGTTACGTTATCGGGTGACGTAATGGCGTTGCTCTTACTTGGCTCCTTGCCAATGGAATAGCAAACAGGTTCTTAGGAGGTGAACGAGTTGAGCCAATTTAGCACTGGCAGTAGCACAGGCACTGAACTAGCACCAGGCTATTTTTGGTGGAAAAGGGGTAACAGATACTCTGATGAGAGCCACAAGGTCCTGACGTCAGAGTGACAAAGTCAAACAAATAACTGGGTGTAACCGAGATTAATCAACATGCTCTAAAGTTTTTCACCTGCGGTGGTTCAGCGTTTGAGTAATACGTTCAGGTTCTCTCCAGAGATTTCACATCAGTCATAGAGTCATGCATCGGTTCTTGGATCTATCACAGGTTCATGCGTGGAGGGTTGTTAGATTTAAATCCCTGCAAACTCCGGCTTCAAACGGACTCCTTTGATTTACTGGCCTGGAGTCGGAGAGACGGAGCCGATCTTTGATTAAGAATATCCGAGCAGCACATTACAGTTTGCGTCTCGCCGCCTCCCGCTTCTTCAGAGGCGGAGCTCTGTTATTGATTTATACGTCCCGGCCTGACGGTGACGTATTGTGTTTGCGGTACAGATTTACAGGGCTGCTGTTAAACTGGAGGCTTAAGGGTCGTCGTCGGGGACATAACCTTATGTTCTCTCATAGTTGCTCCACGGTTGCCGGGACGACGATGACGATGACGCTTATGGTGAAGGATTAATCTGCAGAGCACTGATTGGTTGGTGTATGAAAATTTGATTGGTGTGCGTGGCGCCAATCGATCGGTGTACCTTTTCTGTGCGTTTTAAGACCTTAGCATGTACTGAAAAACTTCTTTAAAGAGGATGTAGCCAGAGGTCCATGTACTGGTCTCCTTCTAGATGACATCAGGAGAACCTTGGCGTTGTACCTAGCTCGCCACCTCAGACCAGTGGAGTAGATGATGATGGAATTTTCAGTTTCTGTTTTGTGAAGTGTTTCTCTGAAGAGCCGTCATACCGGACATTTTGACAAATTTGTGAGGAAACAGAACCAGGCCCCACCAAGAATGTGTGCATGTTGTAAATCCTTGTCGGCATCTGCTCCTGAGCCGTGGCGTTGAGAGGCGGCACCATTACATAAAAGGCGACATGATGTTCTCTGCAACAGGATGGAAAAGCAATATTGGCATTTTGGATATAGAGGATTGTTTTTTTTTACATTTTGTGGATCCTTATGAACTGCAATAAGGAGAACTTGAAGTCTGACTTTGACTCCTCGTCTCAGCGGCTTCCATCGGCGCCCTACAACATTGTCCAAGGGCGTTCCGGAGGTGAAAGAGAGCCTTCTGTAACAGAATCCATTATTGATTCATCTCAATGAGGATGAAGGGGAAGTTGACACTAATTGGTCAATCAGAACCAGTGGAAATGATGTATTTATTTTCACTGGTGGTTTCAGAGCGCTCATTAGGAGGCGTTTGATACGGATGGGTGGGGCTGTGTAGGATAATGAGGTGTTTACAGCGGCTGTGTGTGCGGCTAACTGCTCTGCTGCAGTGGTTCTGGAACAGCCTCGTAATTAGCAGCGAGTGGGAAAAGCCAACGCGGCTTTATTTATTTCCTTTGCGAAATGGATTTAATCCCGAGCCACAGGATCGAGTTCATTCTCTGCAGAAGAGGCGCACTCAGTGACCTTTAGGCGTCGTTCACAGCCGTCCTCGTTGTTTACGCCCGAATCAGATTCTCTAGATCTTTATTGTCTTTAGATCTGAATGTTTGTTTGTGAAATTACGATCATGCAAATTATAGCTGACGATTAATTGCCAAACAAAATGGTTGCAATTAACGATTTATTTGTCTTTTGTGTTTTTCGTCCTACCAAGTAGAATCTTTGTAATATCAGCGATACAAAAACACCCAGTGAAGAAGAAAAGTCATCTCTGACATGCTTATATTTGGTCTACATGAAAAAATACACTTATGGCTAAGTGTGTAACAATTTATCGATCCACATCGGTATATTGGTTTGTTGAACAACGATCCAATCAAATCGATAGAAAAGTCAAAATACCGATGTATATCGTCTTTTTTAAAGAAACGCCTTTATTTTGAAATTACCACTGGCACCCGCCTGCAGTTGTTTCCTGTACATAGGCTCCTCCCCTATCAGCACACAGACCTGTGGACCAATGGGAACCGCCAGAGGCTTCAGGTTCATTTGATCCTTTTATTCTGCCCCGCCTCAACGTTAGCGTTCACTTTGGTGTATAACCCCCGTTCTTCAGATAAGAGATAAACGCTTCCGGATTCAGTCTGAATGTTTCCTGCCTCCCAACAATGCGGAAAATAATTTGCGCTTGGTCTGTTAGCCTAATGCTAACATATAGTGGGAATTGCCTTTTCATGCTAATGGAGTTAGCATTGATGGTGCGATTAAATTAAAAAACAATTATG
This sequence comes from Lophius piscatorius, assembly GCA_009660295.1. NCBI lineage: Eukaryota > Metazoa > Chordata > Actinopteri > Lophiiformes > Lophiidae > Lophius > Lophius piscatorius. Next base: position 11,512 of record VRLP01003984.1, on the reverse strand, counting down.
ATCAGACGATTATGTCAGAATCGTGACAGGCCTAGTTGTAAGACGACTGAAACTAAAAACCGTAATGGAATGTCTGATATGTGACATGTTGCTGTGGAGGAGGGCAGATGTGAACAGCAGATGATCCCCGTTGTTTCTTCATCTCTCCTCTCTGGTCATTTCATTATTTTCATGCTGACCTCAGACTTCTGAGCTTTCCTACGTATGTCCAAAAAAAAAAATCCACATCAATTCCGAATCTGATTGGATGGAATGAATGAATCCCTGCTGGTTGGGAATTTTCCGGGATAAATAGCTTCTGGCATGAAAGTCCAATGGCCACCAATCTAATATTTGTCACATTTATTACTACATAATGGAAGTGGCTTCGACTCTTTCATTTGAAAGAGATCAGATTTGTGTCATGTTAAGGGTAAAAATTGGGTTTATGTGGAGTTTGGACTTCTGAACTTAGAAGATCTCATCCCTGTGGAAACAGGAATTAAATGCATCGATGACATCAGAACCTGGATGAACCACAACTCAACAGTGGAAAAAAGAGAATTAATTATTATAGGTACAAAAACAAAACAACAGCCACATCAGTTCCTTATATATCTATATATTTATGTGTATATGTATGTATGTGTATATGTATGTATATATGTATATGTATGTGTATATGTATGTATATATGTGTTTATGTATGTATATATGTGTTTATGTATGTATGTGTATATGTATGTATATATGTATATGTATGTGTATATGTATGTATGTATGTATATAGATGTGTATGGTTATATTTGTATATGTAAGTGTGTATATATATGTGTATATGTATGTATGTATGTGTATATGTATATGTATGTGTATATGTTTGTGTATATGTATATAGATGTGTATGGTTATATTTGTATATGTATGTGTGTATAGAAATATACATGCACATACAAAATAATGATATAAAAGGACAGATACATAGACAGACATCGTAAAGATATCACAAAAAAAAAAAGAGATAAACATAAACAGCCTACATTTACATATCACTATATTTGACCAAACCGTCTTTCTTCCCGCTAACACATCAAAAATCAGAGTCTTCCTCTCCAGATCAGAATCTGACAAACTGGTTCATGGACTCACAACACCCAGATTTAAGCGCTGGAAGAGTCTCTTCTCACCAAAAATCCATTCATCGTAACCCGGACCAAAAATAAAACAATCAACTTATCACACAACTAAAGATTGTTTATTGGTTTCACAATATAAAGAAAAGAAAAAAGAACAAATGAAAAAGAACTCCTGACAGCTGCAACGACATGATTGAAGATGTGGAAGTTTTCAGATACCAAAGTGATTCAGGATGAGATTTCAGATAAAATCCTTACATGAGCTCGTATGTTGTGCTTTAGCCCCCACCAAAGCGACGCCCCCCTGTGTGTTACCCTTCATCGCTTCTATCGGTTTATCAGTACATACCAGGGCGTCTCATCCACTCTTCATCCGTCTCCTGAAAAACTACCACACAGAATTTATCATCATCATCTCAGAATTAGTTTCTACAATATGCATTTTTAAGAAAACAAACAAACTCATCTTCTCGCTCTTTCTTAGGTTTGATCCGGTTTCCAGACGACCTCTCATGCGTGACCTTTGCGTGGCGTTGATAAAACACAACTAAACCAAATTTGTCCCGGTCTCCGAAATGGAGAGATCAAGTGGATCTTTGAACGATAACCTCCTCATGTGTGGGAATAATAACATTTTTATTCTGGAGGCAGTGAAGGCATCAGAAGGAACCCAGCGTGGACATTCTAACCCGACATACGGGCGAGGTCGTTGTGGTCGTAGCCTCCTTCAGGGGCCGACCTGCTCATTAGCATCTGTGCTAATCACCTCTCCGGCTGCAGCAGTCGCCGTCCTCTTCATTATTCTCTTCAACAAACTGAACTACTGCTTTGATAATTTGTTGCTGGCATCCGGCGGCCATAAAGCCTCGCCGCCTGGAATCGCCTCACCTCTCTCTCGCTGGGCAACTTGACGCGTGACCATTCGTCATCGACTTTCTTTGATTGATTATGCGAGCGGGGCGCCCTGCACTGCTGCTATCTGAGACTAATTGAATGTAATATCGGAGCGATGGCGAAGCCTGATGACAAACGAGCCGCCTGGCGAGGTTATTTAGACGCCGGGTTCCTCTGCCTGGAGCAACCGGATAAATGATTGCCATCTTCCGTGATCTCGGCGGCCTCCTCTCATTATCTTATTTGGCTCGGGTTCTCTGTGGCTAAAGCAGACGTAAAAAAAACGGTTAAAGATTTTTACCCAGCATGCAGAGCAGGTGGCGGCGCTCTGTCGTGGGGAGAATTCTGCAGAGATGAGGGCGCTTTCTCGCAAACCGAGACCGCTGCAGAGGAGAGCGGGGATTTATATTGGTGGGGGACTGTGTTTGCCCGGTCATGCGGCACTGACGACCTCGGAGGCTCAGAGGTTTTGGCTGGGAGGAAGGGGGAGGAGGGTCAGTGGGTGGAGGTGGGACCAGGATTGCGGCGTGGAGGCTGGGGGTGGGGAGGATGCTGCACTCAGGATTCTGCGTGAACCTCCAGAGCCATCTGGCCCTCAGGCTCTCCCAGCGCTCTCAGGGAGGTGGAAGGACAGGTGGCTCGGTTCTGGTGAGACGGCCTGGACTTCAACTTTGGGGCGACACGATTGGCTAACTGGGCCTCCCAGAACTCCGACCCATCGCGTACCGAACCACGGCTGAGCTTCGTGTCAGGAAGGAAATCCTCCCCGACCCGGACAAAAATCTGTAGCGTCAACGCGAGAATGGCTGATTTTTTTTTTTTTTTTGCGTTCTACAAAAACGATGGAAATTATATTTAGTTTATTTTCCATTTTATTCTTATTCATCCTTCCTTTTACGTTTAACAGTTTCTAAAAGTTCAAATCCTGTGATTTTATTTGTGTTTTATTGTAAAGCAGCTTGTAAAAGTGTTTTTAAGGCGCTATATAAATCTAATTATTATTTTGAGGAAACACATTTTGCAACTTCAGGCAAATTTTCTTAGAACGTCACTTTTCTGAAGACACATTTTAGTGCGGAGTGAAAATGTGGACATAAAAGCTGCACAATTGCCCCTCATTTTAATTGCATGCACAGTTTATTCCACTTTAAGATGGAATTTTTTAAGCCTCCATTAATTTCCTGCATTGCTGGAAAAGAAGCGTTACATGTTGGTGCGTTTGTGTTACGCTCAAAATCAACGGTATTTCCGCCAGAACTGAGACGGAGGCTGCTGTGTGACGGCTCCATGCTGGATAAATGATGTTTTCACTGACACACACAGCAGGATGTGTGTGAGACGGTCCGGCTGTCCTGACTCACGTGGCATCCTAATCCCCCCCCCCTGTCTGGGGGTCCGGGGCTCTGCTGGTGAACAGGTGCTTCAGCTCGCCCCTGTGGTGATGGGGTTTCCGCCCGCGATGTGCTCACGTTCTGCATATTCACAAGGATTACTGCACACAGCGAAGGACTTCTTTTCTCTTTAATCATTAATCATTTCACCGGGAGGCAGAGAATGTGGAAGTCTCCGTAAATGAACGAGTCCTCGGCCTTTAATTTCTGGGAATATTGAAGTTCTAATTAAAGCTGAGGAGCAGCATTTATGGACTCTGGCTAGAAGTGATTATTTTAAAGCCTTCAAGCTCCCCTCATTTTCAAGTTTTATCACCTCATAGATCTTAGTGCAAGGAAGAACTGGAGTGATTTTTGGAAAAGATGTATCTCAATTTACCTTAATGGTTCAAATTTTACCCACTAGGGGGTAATTTTCACACAAAAAAAACAAACTGAGTTTCTGGACATAACACGTATAATGTTTCATGGATCGTTTTAAAACATTAAATTCTATAGACCTGTGAGGAAGAACTGCATTGATTTGGGAAAGATCATTTGTTTATAACTGACATTAGGGGGAGCTTTATCTCCAAAAGTTTTCGGGCCATATTTTCTTAGCTGATGCAACTCGAGTAGATCCGTCTTATATGAATCACATTTTACTTTAATAATTCAAATTTTACTCACTAGAGGGCGCTTTAAAAAAACAACTTATAACTCACAGAATATTTCATGGATAATTTGAAAACTTTTATATTCCATAGACCTTAGTGCGAGGAAGAACTGGACTGATACATATATGTATATATGTATATATATCTTTTACTTGGACATTAATAGATCTGGTTCTTCTCTGTTTCTTGCCGCTGGATGAATTTCAAATCATTACGAATTCATTTGTTTTTTCATTTCAAGCTCATGAAAAATCTAAAAACTGCGTTTTGCACCTGTGAGGAAAGCTTCAGGCTCGGCGTCTGTGACTGGAATAATAGAAAGAAGCAGGATGGTGAGATTTAATAAAGCATGGCATCTTTTGTCCCTGCATATAAATGAATGAACGCGTGCAAAACACCAAGATCATGTATTTATGTATATATATATATATACACTTGGCTTCACCGGCTTCATGTGAGTCCGCTTTGGCCCCGCCTCTAGACAAACATCTTGCATCTGCAGTATTTGCAAGTGTAACATGGGAAACGTATTTGGAATTTCATTTTACATTCCTGTAATTTTCCATGTGATGAAGAGCGATGAGGGTTAAATAGGGCTGTTGTTTTCATTTTATCTGTATCCCTGAGTGTGGACCTGGAGTTTCTTCTCCTCCCCCCTCACATAATACCCTCCACAGACTCTTTATTTCCGTCCTCCCACTGTAATTCAACGCGTTTGCAGAGGGATTCAAATTGTACTCTGAGACAAAAGGGAAGTGGAGGAGAGAGAAGGTGGACACAATGTTGTGGCAATAGCATTTTTTTCCTTGTTTTTCTTACAGGGGTGAAAAAAAAAGAAGCAATAAACAAGTCAAAAGAGGAGAAATAAATGCTTATTTAAAACCCCAGGCTGGCCTTAAAACATTTAAAATACATACACCAGCGGAGGAGATAATTATGCGCATAACTCCGCAGGAGGAAATCCACCGCTCATCCAGAGACGCCGCCGCCGCTGGCGTTCTGCCAGCCGGGGATTAACTTTGCGTTTTTAAACAACAGGTTAACATACTAGAAACTATAAATTAAGAAGGATTTGGAAGGAGTGGGAGTAAACTTCACACAGTAAATTAGTTCCCCCCAGCTTGCGATTAATAAAGTAGGTCTTAGTCTAAATCAGGGCGATAGAAGCATTATTTGTGTAAATCTTTTTACACAAATGTTACGGCCGTATGTTTTGCCCTGTGTCGTCGGCCCCTCCTTCCTTTCAGGCGCTGCTCGGGTCTTCTGGATCACGATTGCTCATGAGTTTTCACCTCGGCCGAAGAATGTTTAAAAATCTCCTGTTCAATCATCAGTGGGAGACGTTCCACCCCCCTGACTCTGGAAACTGGTGGTGGTGGCTGATGACTCTGCTGAGACTGACAGTTTCAAAAATTGTGATTGTTATAATTTATATAAACTAATGGTTGGTTCTTAAGATATATTTCAGAGAATAATTGTGAATGTTTTTGCCTCTTCCTATTCCTATTCCGCGGCATTTAGTGTCAAAGACTGAGATGGAACCCCCATCTCCCAATTGTGGGACCACCCCTCCTACGTACAGAGCTAACGCCGCCATTTAGGTCCGTTCCTCAACTTGGATTTCTGAGCGTATTCACACATACCTCGGTGGAAATTAGTCAAAAATAAGCATCATTAATGGCTTCTTCCCTTCCTTCTAAGGAAGGTGACTTGCCTAAATAAGCTGATTACAGCCTTTTATTGGAAAGACTTGAGGTTCTTTAGTTTTCACCAGCTGAAAAGACATTGTAATAAACGCCACGGTAGTCGTCACGGGATGGTGGCGTTGCAGAAATGCAGTTATTGTCACAGCCTTAGGTGAAAAAACGGTTTCTCTATATCGGCCTCCTCTGTTATTGGAAAAGGAGGTTTCTGTCGTGCCCTGTTAAATGAAATATGACCGAACTCTTTGCCTGTGGGATTCTGAGAACCTGTGAGGATGAACCGTCGTGCAATGGGAACCCAAGGCCTTTTTTTATTCCTCTTTTTTTTTTCCAACTAGGAAGCCGATTTCCCTTCTAGAAGTAATTTTACATTTTGATTTAGTTTCATAATTGATGGTTTTTCTTGTCCACTTCTCTATTAATGTAAAGATAGATTAAAGATTTAACACGCTCATTAAACACAGGCGCTCAGATGACATCATGCACAATAACAGTTCTCTGACAGACGGTAATAGGATGTGTGTTCTAAGCCCATCCGTTGTTGGTGTTCATCATCCATGAAATAATTTGCGAGACGACTTTAGGAACAGATTAGATGTCGGTACTTCTTTTATCCTTCTCAATAAATAATCCTGTTTTATTAATAGCGGCCATTTCCCAACTATTACTTCTGCCGGCGTGTGATCCTGTGAACAGGAAGTGATGAATCAGACAATGATTTCTTGTCTCCGCCACCTTTCCCCAGCCTTCCTCCACCAACGCCCCGGCACCGCTGTAGCTTTTCTCTGCATTTTAATGGACTATGTGCTACGAGGGAGTGGTGGTGGTGGTGAACCCGGAGGATGAATGGCTTCTAGAGCGTGCAGAGGTGGGAAGGCGCTAAATTTGACGGCTTGTTTCGGTACTTGAGGAATGACACTTGCAGCTTAGAGCGGTTTTTCTTGTTTAACTTGCAATCACGCACTATGCTCCAGGAGGAATGTTTCATTTGAAATTTCCATATCATTCAGTTTGATGACTGGAAACCAGTCACCAGGAACCACTGGGGGTTTTTATTCTCAGTGATTATGCAACAAAGGCGGATGGATTCAGGGAAACGTCCTCATTGTTTTCCCACATAATGTCTATATGTTAGCTTTTCAGCTCACCTGCTTTCTGTCTGACGCACCAGTCGCTGTACCAGGGAGTTTTATAAAAAAAAAGAGATTTTCCTCCTCTTGTTTAGGGAAGTAATCGTATCATGCAAGGATTTAAAAGTACCCCAACGCACAGGTGAACGGTCACTCGCACTGACGACAATGTCCAGAGTATGCCACGCCAACAGGCGGCGAAATAGCGACAATCGTAAATCTAAGCCAATCAGAAGCCAGAAAAGTGATTGCATTTGGACAAAAGGCCCAAAAGTACCGATGTAGGTATGAACAACGCCTGAGTCTTCTCAGGTCCGGCATAATTAGATCAACAGAAGACTATTGTTCCAACTAGTCTCTCTCTCCTTAACACTATTTTCCCTATCTCTCTCCTGACACCAGTCAAACCAAACTAAAGCTGCTTTTGGAATATTTTCGCCTTCAGAAATGTAGCTCCTACTGAAAAACAGTCTAATGCCGTTGGCACTAAACAGACCTTGACTGCGGCGTTTTGTTCAATTAAATTGTCGGAGAAGTCTCTTCTTATTCCGATAATATAATTCACAAATACACATCTATTTTCACTATGGCATCGCCATGTGGATTAAAGCAACTGAATGCTATCGTAGTGGTCAGCTGGACTGGTGTGAAAAGACAGGAAAGTAACTAAATAAAAAGAATGAATTTGTAGAGTCACGCTCTGGAGTCCTGTGGCATCTGTCCTGACTGCTGCCACCTGCTGGTGGTCAGTTATTTCCTCTCATGCAGAATTACGAGCCTAGCTAGTTCTTTCATGTTGGTTTGGTGTGTCGGGGGCTTTAAGGCGTCCTACAGAAGTCAGCGGGTTCGCTCAGACCACATATTGAAAGTGCAAGTTTATCCCTCATTGGTCGACTTCTATGTTATTTGATTAACTCATATGAAACAACAACTAGCATTAATTGCACGACAACGTTTCTACAGTACAAGTGAGACTTTAAAGATTCAGACGTAAAAGCTCTGAAGTGGACCTGGCTCTAAGGCCCTGTGAAACCAAAGGGAACAAGAGGAGCTCCCCTGTTTCATCCTTTTCTGTGGAATTAGTGGGAATGTGAAGTTTTTTGTGGCTTAAGCGGATGAAAGTTGTTGGTGAAGAAACCACCTGAAACACCTGACAAATACAAGTTAAGGCCCTTAGCTTGTATTTGTTAGAGAACCGAGTGGGTTCTTGTAGTTCTTCTTTTGGCTGCTCCGGAGTACGGGTCACCTCAGCAGATTTTTTCTCTCTCCATTTTCATTTGGCTGGTTGGTATCGTTGAGCCCTCACAGGTTTTTACGTAGGACGCTCCTCCTGGTACAACTCCCAGCAGCTGGTCTGACGATAAATGAGTGTGTTTATTTAAAACGCAAAGTTTACTTCCCATAACCACACAACTCGAGACAGTAACGACCCTTTTAATTATAAAACCCATTATTTATGTCTGTTCTAGAATAGATCGTTAATTTGACTACACTGTGTACAAAATGGTAATGAGATGCAGGTTTTCTTGGCGACACGCTCCGCTTTCTGCACAGCATGTCCCATAATTGAGTAGAATTTAAGTTTAATGGTTCATTAGCGTTGGATAGCGCAGAGATACAGATCTGTGTCCGTGAAGCTATTTAATATTTGTCCCACAGTGGAACTGGATCTGGGCCTCCTTCTCCCACGAGACCTTGTGGGGTCCCCCCCGCTGACTGCTGAGTGCTGCCTCAGCACTATTTTGGAGGGCAGCGCCGCAGTTATGGCGCTCTGCTGTAATTGAGCTGTTCAATTCCTCGGAGAGTACTAAGCGTGGCATTAGAACAGATGTTTCTCACGTGTCTGTCCATATCTAAGACATAATCAATGTAAATAAAAGACAGCTGGGCTAACAGAGAGCGTTGGGTTTCTATTTTTGGAGGGGAGGGCCTGCTCACTGGTCAGTGGGCATATGGTGCGAGAATAAAGGTTTGTTAGCCAATTGACACCCTTATATTGCTCCTAAATCCCACGTGACCCTGGACAAGATAAGCGGTGACAGATAATGAATGTATAAATGTATGAATGAATGAATGATAACAGTAAGCAAACAAAAAAAGTGCTTTTGTTGTCGGCGTTAGATCATACGACTTACATAAAATACTAAGTATTAAGCCTTTAAGTTCCAATATACAGTTTTTACCGCCAGGTATTTTCAGTTCTAGCAGAACCAAGAACAGGTTGCAGTACCACACAGACTGCTTTGATATTATTGAACTGGATCAGCCACAGAACAGGGGCCGAATATGTCAAATATGCGCTAATTTCTTTCTGGGGGGCTACAGCTGATCATAATGTTCATCCAACCGTCCGTTTCCTGTAACCGCTTTTCCTGCTTATTGTCTCACTGGGGCTGGAACCCTATACCAGCTGCGCCTTCCACTTCAGCATCTCTGTTCAGCCCACCGATACTCCCGATCCACACCAGAAAAAGTGAAAGACTTCAAACAGCTTATTATTGCATTGTATTTCAGCTGCGGAACTCGTAACTTCACCAAACTGTAATCGCCTCTAGGGTATAACAGTACTCAGTACTCAGTATTACTCGGGTAACTCTGAGTAAAATTGCATGCAAATCCATCCGGTAGTTTTTCCATAATCCTGCTCACAAACAAACAAACAAACTACCAGATTAACGCACAATAGTGAAATCATAACCTCTTTGGCGGAGGTAAAAATGGCCGACTAAGTCGTAGAGTTGTCCTGAGATAATTCTTGATCTGAACTATGGATGGATCATGCTAGCATTGATCAACACCCGACGGAACATTCTACCACTTCGTTTGAGTGCCAGTGGTGCATTGATGTACAAAAGCTCTGGATCAATGAGAACTCTCCAGACGAAGTCCAGATAATCCGGCGTGTCCACGGCGTCTCCGTGAAAGTGTAGCTGTTTTCACTAATTAGTCCGGCGTCCTGTTTGAGGTAGAGCGAGGGGCTTTGAAGGGTCAGACCAGGATACTGGGGACACAGATGGAAGCCTCAGGGGTCAACCTGGAGCAGATCTCGAGTACTGCACATACATACACAAGGAAGCTGTCTCCCCCTTCCTCCTCCTCCTCCACCTCCTCCATCATCTCAACCCCCATGCAAGTATCACTTACACACATAATCAATGGCGGCTCTCTGCTGTTATCGATCCGGAGGCGGTGTGTACACAGCTGCTGAGTCCAGACGGTGGCCTCCTGCCTGGATCCTAGGACCCACTAAAGGAGACTTGATCAGCAGCACCTGGTTCTCCTCCTCAGCTGTCTCCAAGAAAGAGATCAAGGCCGGATACGGATATCTAACGGCCGACGGTTCGACGTGTTTGTTGACTAATCCATTAGCTGCAGATTAATGACTCTCTGTCTTCATAGGATGAATTGTGAGGGAAAAAGTTTGTGAAGATTTATTCGTAACTTTCTGCAATGACCTTTGACCTCATTAAATTTGGTTTGATGATGGTTTTCGTTCTTGCAATCTCAACTTTACTGATTAGCATATTCTTTTACAATATTTACGAATCGCTAACCTCTCTACAGCAGAGCTTTCTGACACGTCTGTAACCTTTCAATCGGTCCATCAGTCAAACGTTATTTATATTGTTCATTTCTATACAAACTCAGTGGGATTCAAATCCAATCAAATTTTGTTTTTATGGCGCCGTTCCACCACAACTGCTCCAAAAAGAGAAGGTCTGGACCGAACTCTTTAGTTATTATTATAAAGAGGCCCAACAGATTCTTTCGCTAGCAGCACTTTAACAGGCAGAAACCTCGAGCAGAGCCAAGAATCAGGATAGACGGCCTACTGCCATGAACGGGAGAGAGAGCAGGTAAAAGAGAGAGAGAGAGTGGGGAGTGTAAAAGAGAGAGATAGGAAGGTAAGAGAGAGGACATGTGAGAGAGAGATGAAGAGGTGGGGAAGGGACACAAACATCAGAATCAGAACCAGCTTTATTTTGCCAAGTATGCGTTTGTGTACAAGGAACTTGACTTTTCCATGCTCACAGGTGCTTACAAAGGAATGACATGCATTAAGATCTATAAACACATCAAAAGGTTGGTGCAGCAGGAGGAGGAACGAAAAGAGAGAAAGCGAAAAGAAGTGGAAATAAAATGAAAATACTGAAATGAATTAATGAACTTGGAGAACGGCCCAGAGAGAAAAGAGTGAGGAATTAGACATTTACTGCAGTTACTGCACCGGTGGAGGCTCCTCCTCTTCTTCAGGAGCAGTAAGCAGTCACAACGGCGGTTGGGGTTCAATATCTTTTCTAGACTGCAGGAGCTGGGGATTGAACCACCAACCTACCTACCTGATGACCTACCTACGGTCATCTTCCTACCTACCTACCTGCAATCTACCCACTCATACCGCCTCCTCCTTCCCCGGACTAAGCTCAGCACCACGGGTGATCGGGCCTCCTGTTCTGCTGCCCCTCGTCTGTGGAATGCCCTCCCTGACCATCTCAGGGCTCCACAGACGACTGACACAATTAAAAAAGGACTTAAAACTTTCCTTTTTAGCAGAACCTATAACCTTAATTAACATTGCTGGTTTTTGGTAAGGCTTTTATATAGTTATTGTTTTATTTTTTA
>VRLP01003983.1:0-55280 GCA_009660295.1 Lophius piscatorius | reverse complement strand
CTGGATAGGTAGAGAGGAGGAACCAGAAAGGACAGAACGGATTGAGTCAATTTTTGATTTGAAGAAAGCCATGAAATTATTACAGTGCTCCTCTGTAATTTCTGTAAGTTCCCCTCTGAAGTTCTGTGCTCCAAATGAGAAGAATAAAAAAACTCAGACAGTTTGGAAGTTTGGAAAGAGATGGAAACGTGGCAGATTTAAGAAGAGGTTTTTAATATTGATGTCTTAAATCCCTTATTAAAGTTTGAACATGCAGATGCACTTACAAGCTTAGTTCTTTTATTAATTTATTTTTTTAAACTTGTATTTATTTTGCACTGTTACTCTGTCTTTCTTCAACTTTCTTGTTCAAGACATTGCTCATGAGCACTGGGGAGCTCATCAGAACTTAAGAGTGTCTCTCATGTGTCTCTTCCCTTTTCCTCATACCAGCTGTTCAGTTAGAAATAGATCCTCAAAGACTTTATCACTAGACTTTGTTATACGTTTTCTTCTTACACACAAGTATACACAGTGTAAAAGAATAATGCTTTAAAAGGTTATTGAAGAATTAAAGCAGGTTTCACCTGTCTTTTCAATATGCACATTTTGAGTTCTGTCTATCTGTGAGACTGTGTCCAGGAACATGCCAATAGTATGAAGATAAAGTATTGAGGTATAGAGCAGAAACATAGATTGTTGCAGAGAGAAGACTTACACTGCTATTCTTTCACATAGCTTATTGTCTGCCCAGGAAAATGGGTCCAAATACAGGCATTTACACAGTCAAATAGCCAAATACAGTCAACTTTATTCAGTGTTTTCTTCGCTATTCACAATAGAAGCTAAATCACAGTTCTTGCTGCCAAAACTGCAGGTCTTGTTGGTTTGGCTTGATGGGGCCATGAACATACAAAGTTCAGTGATGCAATTGAGGAGCAAAGGCTAGCTCATGTGTTTCCATCCCACAGAGGAGCAACCGTACTACTGAATGCTGAAAAAAAAAAATGCTGTTCCTGTAAGAAACAGGTCAGAACACACAGTGCATTGTAGAGCTGTTTTGGCAGTAAAAGGTGCACGTTCACAGTCTAAGGCAAGGGGTTTTAATGTTATGGCTGATCAGTGTATATAGTTTAGTCAGTATTTTGGAAAAAGGGGCACAACCTCGTCCTCCATATACCCAATCAGATACCAATGATGCCATTAGGGATGAACATGAATCACAGATATAAATTGGACTACTCTGATTAATACATGCATTGCCTTAAATGCATTGTTGTAAACTCTATATACATTGTTCATTCACAGATTATGAAACTCTTATGTTTACTGTTTAAATAAAAGCTGAATGCGTCTATACACATAATGTATATCTATATACAGTACATTGTATTGATGGAGAAAATCAAGCATTGATGAAAAAACCACGTTGCATAAAAATAATAACTTAAATTTATCTGGAGCCTTTCGAGAGACTCAAGGAGGCTTAACCTGGTTTTGGCACCTGCAGAATTTGGCAACATTTTCTAAACATCTTCACACAGAGTACAGATGCCATTTGTTTAGCAGGGCTTTAATTTTACAGAAACCAGTATAAACTTACGAAATTTGCCCTGATGATGGCACTAGATCCTGAATGTGTAAAACACATTTCGTATTATGCTGTATAGTCTCAACCGATATTCCCAACCATGTCCCCAACATGGCTAAAAACCTAGATTTAGTTGATTAAATTATTAAAAAATTACTATTATCAAATTATTTTTATTAAACTGCTTCTTTAAGAACATTGCCGAATATTTCCAGCAACACAGAGTAAAAATTTTCGGCACAGCAAATATAAAAACAATGAAAGAGCATCTATTGTCACATTTTTTATGTATTTTGAAGCAATCCTACCGGTATGCATTGACTAATACAACTTCCTGATCAAGTAAGCTTGTTAATAAGAATATGCACAAGAATAAGTTTCTCTATATCCCTGACAGTCTCTTTACGTAGTGTGTCATCTTCCTGCATTTGTGCAACTTTTAACCTGAGGCAAAACAACACAACATTTAAAGCAGACAAGGCTTTCTACTGTTCACTTGAAAAAAAAGCTAATCTACCAGCCGAATAGACATCTCGAGTCCTTCCTATTTATGTTGTCCAATGTTCAATTTTCTCTCTCTCTCTCTCTCTCTCTCTCTCTCTCTCTCTCTCTCTCTCTCTCTCTCTCTCTCTCTCTCTCTCCCTTTGTCCCTCTCTCTGTTCTACGGTCCTATGCCTTTTGGATCCTGTACGAGTGAAAGAAGACTTTACATTGCAGTAACACCATAACATTTTAGAGCTGTTTGTGTAGTTGCTTTAATGTGTATCATCAATTTCAGTCAAAAGTACTGGCATACATTGGGATTATATTTACCTCAATTTCCAGACGGCTACACTAATGCCCATCTAATTCACACAATACCCATTAGCCTTTCTGTGCGTGCATCTGTGTAAATAGGTATGCCTGTTGCACCTTGTTCTGTCTGACAGGGTCTAACTTAATTGAAGTATAGCACAGCTGTAAAACCACTGGTTTATGCCATATACAGTATTGGCATGCATATTTCTTTAACAGCATTCTCAACTCTGGCTTCATATGCACACATAGATTGTACATGTGGACACACATTTATCGGCAAATATAGAGCAAAAATTGGCTCAATAGCTCATAGGCAATAATTCATAAGGAATCATGGTTGAGGTGCTGTTGGGGGGGGGGGGTGAGTTTAGAGGGCTGTAAATCTCCAGACATAATCCATGGAAGGGAAAAGACCATCGGATGTAGCTGTTTGTCTTAAGCTTGGAGAAATTTGGTGTGTGTGTGTGTGTTAGTAGTGTTAGTATGAGCACATATGGCTCTGATTACGTAAACTGAGCTGCTTACAGTAAAGCCAGTGGCTGACCAGCTCAGCCTGTGTGCTTTACCAACTGTGAGATGGCTGGGATCTTTAATCATGGGTGGGGCTGCAAGGGGAGGGGAGGAGATGAGTAACAGACAGGATGAAATAATTGAGGCCAAGAACCTGATGGATGAAAGGGTAAAGTGTGTGCATGGTAGGGGCAAGGGTGCCGATGGAAAAAGCAGAAAGTATCAAAATGTCCAAGGAAAGATGGAATAAAACTTTGGAGAGATAAATGGAGTTGAGGAGATGAGAAGTAAAGATGGAAGAGAGGTTTGAATAGGGCAGAGAGATTGAGTGATCACTCTGCCTCACAGGAAATTAAAAGACATTCTCCTTGATCATCCTCAACCATTATTTAACTATTAGTTGCTGTTAAAATGTTTAGAGCGGTTCAACAGGGGATATTAGGGAACTTTAAATAGAAACTGCTCAGCCAAAGGTTAAAGGTGAATTGAATATAAAAAGGAAAGTCTGAAGTTATTAGGATCTATGCAAAAAAGAACAAAAACAGTGATCTATAAAACAACAACAATAAATATCTGTTTGCTCTTGCTTGTGAAAAGAAAATAACAGAATTTCAATTTAACACTGAGTACATGAATGTTTTTACATTTGAATTTTATTAATACTCAGTGCCATCTTGATCATTCCAAAGTGTAATCCATCGGTGCACTTGTAGTGATGTGTTAAACGTTTCCATCAACAGCAGCAGTTTGTTTGAAATAGATGAATAATACAGCCATAGAGGAAAAGCACATGTATTAAATTAGATTCCTTAGCAGGCTAGTTGAATGAGGGATAAAAGAGAAGAGCCCAGATTTAATAAGAATTCATCAGATCAGTTGTGACATAAGGGTTTGAAATAGGTAGCAGCTCTATCCCATGGAAAACATGGTAATTTGTCTGTATATAGACTCCAATACTAGATGAAGACATTTGGGAAAGAGAATAACTGCAAAATGTCTTTTTAGGAATAACTTAATCACTCTTCTGGAGTAAATATGTCCATTGAAGTTATATGTTGGACACTATATGACTGGACAAGGGCTACCACTTTGCACCACTACTTATATCGTTATTAAAGGAAGAATAATAACCTAAATCTAGCCCATTTTTCTCTTTTGTTTCTCCTTTGCTATTGTGCTTGTGCATTAGATTGATGCTGAGGGAGGAGGCACCCAGCGCTCCACCAAAAAATATTGTAGCCAGTGGGCGAACAAACCAGTCCATCATGGTTCAGTGGCAACCTCCAGCAGAGCCCCAACTCAATGGAGTCCTTCGTGGATATGTTCTCAGGTATGAATACACACAAAGAAAATTACACCCATACATATATGACTTCATAACACTGACATTGTGAATATTCATTCACTTTTTGGAATATTTCCATGAATTGATACTAGAATCTTGTTACCTTAGTTAATATATGTTAGGCAAGTAAATACCGCTAGCTGGTTCTCAAGCACGATTCTTTATGTCATGCATGTAACTAATTAGCATCTAGGCTACATTCAAATCGTGTGCACAAGATTAAACAGGTAATCTTGAACGGACAAAGTCTAAGGTTTTTAGGTTGCTATTGTAACCCAAGCTATTTGATTAGCATTTTGAAGATGTCAAATATTTCAGATATGCTCTCACACAGTTGCCCTTCAAGACAGGCAGATTTTCACTCGCAATAGGTGGTCTGTTGAGATATCTCACTTATGCTACTCACAAAACCAGGGTTACAAAATGAACCTAATGTTTTCTTTTGTAGCATTTGTTTCAATGTCTGAGTATGGGATATGGTAACCCCACTTTACTATTCAAGCTTATCTGGATCTCCACACATCCAAACAGAAATGGATGTGGGAGGTTCACAGAATAGCGCAATCCTTAGAGAGCATGTGACAGAAATTGAAAGACCACTGTTGGGATGTGCCTGCAACCCAGTTGGAACTGAAGGCCTGAGCTGGAGCAGGTGACAAAGCATCACCATCCAGGGAAACAGTTTGGTTAGGTGACGGTAAAACAAATGATGGTGATAGCTACCTCACTAGAACTTGCCTATCATTTCCGGTATCATGTATTTATGTGTGTTCTAGACTTATCTATGAAAATATAAACACACACTCCTATCAAAGAGAAACTCTCCCACGCCTGGTCCTACCCTCCCCTTTGGATTCCCCTTTCTCCTCGTAGTATCAGCTGGTAGATCCTGTGTCTTTTTCTGTTGTCTCCCTTTTTTTCTCCTCCATCACTCCCGCTCCTCCTCCAGTGTGCATGTCTGTCTGTCAGGAAAAAGGATTATCTTCCGTCTACCCCAGAGATCCATTGTCAGCCTCCAGCTCCCCATTGTGCATCTGTATTTGTGCATATGATTGGGTTCCTGTGTGTCGCGTGTATGCGTGCAGTTGTAGAGCGCTGACTCAGCCGCAGAATTGTTGGAGTATCCTTTTACACTGAATGGGTTCCATATTAAAATGCTGACATCTGGGTTATTACTCCATTCAGCTCCATCATATATTTACAACACCTAAGTGGTAATACACTTCCCTGTCTAGAGAGGCAATGTATACTTTTAAGTGGACATTTATACCGCAAGTACTAAAGCAAAGGCCTTGAAGGTGTCCATTTCGGTGATGTCGACCAGGCATTGATGGTTTTTATTCTCTAGCGATTCTGATGTGACTCAAGCAAACTTCACACAAAATGAGAATTCCTGAGCATAGTTTCTCTTTATATCACTCGCGGCCAACATAAAACTACAGTACAATGAAATCTATTTTATATTAGATGTATATTTAGACATATATAGTTTATCCTTGCTGAGGAAAAACATATTCATTCACTTATACTATATTCATTTATTACATGTCATTGTTTGTGTGCTTGTGTATTTGTGCATGTTTGTGTATGTGTGTGTAGGTACCGTCTAGCAGGGTTACCAGGGGACTACCAGGAGAAAAATACAAGCAGCCCAGAGACCAACTACTGTCTATTGAAAGACCTGATCATCTGGACACAGTACCAGATCCAGGTGGCTGCCTACACTGGTGCCGGAATGGGCGTTTACAGCAGCCCTGTCACAGAGTACACACTGCAAGGCCGTGAGTAAAGAGTAAAGACATTATTTTTCAGGCGCTTAGAGCCTGTGGAGAGAACTGTGAGGTGCTGGTCTGAGGATAACATCTCATCTCTCCAAGCATGCTTTGATTGTACTGACTGGCAATGCTTTTATGATGCTGTTGAGAACACTAATGAACTGTCAGATAGCATTTCATCCTATGTTACATTCTGTGTTGACCCAGTTATCCATACCAAAAAGGTGGTTACACACCCAAATAACAAGACTTGGGTAACAAAAGAACTTAAATCAGTCCTTAACAAGAAGAAACTGACCTTCTTTACAGCAGATCCTCAGTAGAGGAAGACCGTTTCCAGAGGACTACGAAACAAAATACGGAAGGCTAAAATACAGTACAGAGAAAAAGTAGAGATGCAGTTTAGTAGTGGCAATCTTATAGCAGCCTGGCAAGGTTAAAGGTAAAACAGTAGCATCATTTAATCAGTATGCTAATGAGGGCAAACCAACCATTAGTGTTATTGGGGTGGAAGATTTGGGCTTACCAGATGTTTTTAACTCATTGTTACCTAGTTTGGAAAAAGCTGACTGTTTTGAGAATGTCTCTTTGCTCAAAGGACATTGTGCTATCCCAGGATGTGTCACAGGGGTCAACAAAATGAAGGCACACTGCGTTACTGTGCTGACCAGCTTAGTGGGATTCTTAAAAAACTCTTTCAGTTGTGGGGTGAACATGGGCAGATACCTGCAGTGTGGAGGACATCCACTAACATACCAATTCCTAAATGTAGAAATACCAAGTAACTAAATGACTTCAGACCAGTTGCACATACTTCTGTTATTATGAAGAAAAGGTCATAAAAGATGTGTTAGTCTCCCCTAAAGATGCCAAATGATTCTGCTTAAAATTTGCTTAGCAGACTGGCAAGGGTGAAAAAGATGCAAAACTTATTATTCTAGACAGAGTAAATAAGCATGTCGAGAAAACGTCTCATCCAAGAATTTTATTTTCTGATTTTTTTTTAAATTACCTGATCGGCTTTTACTGTTGCTTTTTAGATTTTCTTACAGACAGAATCCATCAGGTTCTGCTGAAAGGGACATATATCCGTTACCAGGCTTTCAAGTACAGGTTCACCCCAGGGTTGTATTCTGTCAACAATGCTTTTTATACTTACACAGACAGCTGTGAAGGCACAGAAGGCAGTTATATTGTTAAGTTCTCTAAAGAAACCACCCTCCTGTCTCTACTTCAGGGCCCAGACTCGGATCTTGGTCCTGCCTTACCTTCTCTTGTTTAATGGTGTGATGATAACTTCTTGGTTCTTATTGTGTCCAAAACAAAGGAGATAATAATGGATTTTAGGCAGAGTAATGACTATTCATAAGAAAAAAGGTTGAAATTGTTGACTGGTATAAATATCTGTGCACTGTATTCGATTCACAGCTTCAGTTTGATGAAAACACAAAACTGATTGTCAAACGAGGGCAACAAAGGATCCATTTATTGCGGAAACACAACTACTTTATGTTCATGACACATCTTGTGAAACTATTACCAATCTTTTATTGAAAGTCTTTTAACCTTTTCATTTACCTGCTGACTTAATGGGTTGTCAACACGGAACAAAAACAACCTGAACAGCATAGTCAAAGTCTGCTCAAAGATAATTGGAGTTCAGCAGAGGGACCTGGGTAAGCGATAAAAAATGATCAGCAAATCAGCTCATGTTCCTTCGACTGAATTCTCGCTGATGCCTTCAGGCCGATGTTACGACGTGCCCATGAGGAGAAAAAAACCTTACTCTGTAATTAAGAGTAATAAGTAATTTATTCCTTCAGCTATTAACCTGCTAAACGCTCCGTACTCATTTTAACTGACTTTTATTTTAGAGTAAACGTTTGTTTTTATTTACTTATTTATAATGAAATGTTTAATTCATTGCATTTATTTATTTATAGTAAGTTGTCCCTCCCCATGCCTTGAATAAATGACATTTTAACTCTATCTAGCTGTCTGTTGATGTTGAATATATGCACTGGGCAAATGGCCCGTTTGGGATAAATAAAGTTGTCTCAACTGAACTGAACAAACAAATACATTTTTATTTCTCTGCCTCGGGGGAAAGAGCCAATGTCACAAAAATATAGGTTGAATAATGTCAATTATTGATGCATGTATACATATATAATTGTATACACATATAAATGAACTTACATAAAGTAGCTGAACAAATTTAAAAAATGCTGATTAAGCCTTTCACTGCCACTTTCATCTCTCTGTATTGCAGTTAGGGATGCATTCTATGTTTACCAGCGAGATTGGTTTGCTGGAGCATTAAGGGGGAGCATATTTCATTTACATTACAATATTTACATCCAAAAAAGAGCTCTTTCCTGCTCCTCTAGTTTGTAAATTAAGGGCCAAAGAGGTTTAATATGTAGACAGTCAAACAGTGTATACCAATATATACCCATTGTTGTTATGTTAGAAAAAGCGCAAATGTTTGTGAGATAAAGCTGAGGAAGGAAGCATTCACGCCTGTCAAATAAATCTGAGAAAATTTATTTTTACTTACTTTATGGTTTCCCGTGATGATAAATAGATTGTTGAGAGTTCTTTAATTATGTATACCAGCCCTTTGTCTTGGCCATTAGAGTTAGATGCAATCCCTGCACATTTAGATATGGTGCTTGAACAATGTAATACGTGGTGACATTATTATGATTTATTTAACACTATTAATTTAAAACATATCCATGAATAGGTAATAGCAGGAGGTAATAATGTGAGTGGACTCAATAAAAGAAGATGAGAGGAAGTATTTGTGGGGATAAATATTCCTCTATAATGTACCCTTTGCTTCTTCACTTTTAGTACAACAGTATCTTATAATTAATAAACACGAGTCGAGTTTCAGTCACACACATGCAAATAAAATTCACAGTCATTACTAGAGGCATTTAGGACGGATTTATAGACTCAGAAAAGGGAGTTAGTCTCATTAATTATAATAATGTGATTTCAGGGGAGTGGCTGAAATGAACCGGACAGTTTCCCTCTCACAATCTCCGGGAGGATATGGACTCTGATAACATGACTCTTCTCACACACTCTCACATACGAGCATACTGGCATACTAAGATTGCCCCAAAGGATAGGTTTGTGTTTAATCTGTGGCTTTTATGCTGTAAGGATTTAGAAGCCGGTCCCCAAGAGTACAGTCAGCATGGCAGCGGGTGAAAGAGCATCTTTAACATCAATTAATCTCTCCTTTTCTGTGCGCTCATCCTTTGGCTCTCCGTACCACACTATCTCTTCCATTCCATTTTCACTTATTTTGTTCTGGTCTCTGCCCATTCAACTGTTTTCGCTATCATCTAGCAGTGATACCGGCAGGCCTCTTTGGCTCAAATAAAAGATGTAAAGTGCAGTCCAATCATGCAACAGTGCTTTATCACTGTGGAGTTCCGGCATCAGCATAAGCCCTGTACAGGATAATCACCGTGACAAATGGCCACAATCACACACATGCGCAGTCACATTTTACAGTCACACTCTTCTTTTCTTACATTTAATGTTATCACCACCTTCTTATTCATGTGGCACTCATTCATACAAAGACATGAAGGAAGAGGAAAATAAGGAACTTAAATGAGAGAAAGCATCAAACTCAGTGAGGATGAAGTAGATCCAAGTATATCTTGTGTAAACCAAATACTGTGTCCAGTTCCTTCTTTTTGCATAAAAAATCTAATGGATCTCATAGCTAGAACTGTTGTAATTTACCCTGTTTGTTTGTTTACTCTTAGACACTTCCCATCCCTTCTCTCTTTGCACTCTATCTTCTCTGACTTTGAGCTGGATGATTAATACTTTGGCCAATTTTCTATATTTCTCAAAGATATATTTTACCGTTAAATTAAGGGACAAGTCTTCCATTATAAATTAAATGTATTATTATTATTATTATTATTATTAAATAGAAACCTTGCAATCGAAGTTATAAAACCCCTCTTTCTCTCAGTGTAATTGACTTTTTTTTTAAATAATAATAATAAAAATTTGATTAATTTCTATTTTACAATATGCATATTATCCTTTTATCCTATTTTCTGAAATAACAAATATGAATTCTCAAAGGTTAATAGAAAATATTATTAATGTTTTTTGTTTTGTTTTTCTTTTTAGCTAGACGCGTTACTGGTGATTGACTTTGTGTTAACACTAACCTTGTTAAGTCCAGTTGAAGCAAAAACTGGACTGTAATCCACTTGGAAGGGTGGTGTGAGGCGGTTTGTAAATGAACTGTGGTGCTGTTTGTTGCTGTTGGAATCCAATTTGCTCCGATCATAGCAAGCATATCATTTAACACATCATACATATCATAAAAGTTTTATATTGTGTATTTATAATAAAAGCCTATTAAATATATTCCTAATATGTATGTAAGTGAGGTGTTTTGACACGTGCGTATTTGATATGAGAATATAAAATACTAAGAACCGAGACTTGTTGGTGCAACATGAGCCAAACGGCTCGCATCACAAGGCTGCGAGATAGTACTCTTTATTTTACCAGCCAGAACATGTTTATAAACAAGGGCCAAAAAAGAATCTCGCTCTACCTTTCAAAATAAGAGCATTGCCAAGTAAATAAGAAACAGAAAATTACGCAGGGTGTTTAGTAGATCATAAAACATTACAAGAAAATAGATTACATATATACTGAAAATTATTCTTCATCAAAAGGTAGCAACTTTTTATGTATTACATTTTTTTCAGGCTGTGTACAGATAGTAAAGAGCCATGCAGTCATTCACTCTGAACTCATTTGTTCAAGGAGCTGTATGGATCCTCTGGGCATAAGCTATATGCTATCGAGAACGCTAACAATAAAATCTAACTTGTTTGTATGCATAACAATTTGCGTTAGGATCTCATTAGAACAGGTTCGGAACAGGTTCTCATTCAGTGAGTTCTTCTAAAACGAAGAATCCCGCTAGAAAGGTTGGCACAAGGGAAAACACGATCTGGCACAGGTGGAGAGGGGAGCACAGCTTAAATACACTGAGGCAGGGTTTTAATAAGACGCAGGTTTTGACAATCAGAGTGGAGAAGCAATCAGTAAACAATATGAAAACGAAACTAATTACAAAGCATGACAGCTAGAGTCGGTAGGTATGTACACCAGATATAGACAAGAATGAAAATAACCTGTCGATACTCTAGATATAGACAAGAATGAAAATAACCTGTCGATACTCCAGATATAGACAAGAATGAAAATAACCTGTCGATACTCCAGATATAGACAAGAATGAAAATAACCTGTCGATACTCCATGATGTGCGGTAGAAATTATGAGGGTTGTTGTCTATACCCGCCTAATGTGTTTGACCAATAACAGTATTTCCGTGCACATGAATTTTGTTTACAATTTATAGTCCATTTCAGTTTTGCCTTTCTGAATGCAGGCCGAACCAGCTGAAAAATGAAAATATATATCATTCTCTGCATTTGGTGCAGACCAAGGAAGCGGACTTTTGGATGTGAACATAACCTGAAAGTTAAAATACTGTTTTCAGACTCTACCGCTTTCCTTTTGAGGACTTGATAATCCTTCTTTAGGGCACTGCAAGACTAAATTGTTGGGCAATTTATTGTAAGTGATGTTGCACATTTAAGTGTCAAGACTCTTCTATATACTACTTCTTTTTTTTAATCAATGGATTGAAATGAATTATTGTTTTACAAGTGAGTCATAAAGGTTGTCAGGCCTGCTTGATTATAATGGGGGGAGTGATGAGGCTACATGACTGCACCAACTGATCCAGTGAGTCATTTAAGTCTCTGTGGTGTCTGCTCTGCTTAGGTCACTGACTATAAAGTAGATTGCATTCATCAATTTAGCTGTCTTTATGACTTGTCATTGTTCAGAGACAGTCAGTGAAGGGGCAGTTCCTTAATCTCACAAAGATATCATCAAACTGAAACTATGCAAAACATTCATTCATTATCCTTAACCGCTTATCCCGTTCAGGGTTGGGGGGGCCGGAGCTTATCCCAGGTGACATTGGGAGAAAGGCGGGGCACACCCTGATCAACTCGCCAGTTTATCACAGGGCTGACACAGAGATGGACAGCCATTTACATTCACACTCACTTCTATGGACAATTAACGACTATGCAAAACACTGAATGAAAAAAAAGCATTAGATGAAAGATTAGGTAATTTCTCAGCAGAGCATAGCAGTGTAGGTTTGACATTTACCTTTTGTAAGCGTAGCAGATATTTTAATCAAAAAATTAATTGAATCGCAACTCTTAATAATGAACTTTGATGCTGTATGAGATATTTAAAACCTGAAATTATTAAAAACATTAGATCATAACATTGCAAATTCCTAATCTCTGTTTTTTAGGGCTTCCAGTTTGTTATTGCAAAAAAAATTCAGTGTGGCTATAAACTCAACCTCCTCTTATGGAACCATCACATCTAAACGTTTTGTGTTTTATGTGTCCTAAGTTCCAACAGCCCCTCCGCAGGAAGTGGAAGTAATGGCTGTCAACTCTACTACCATTCGATTCACCTGGAACCCTCCCCCTCAGCAGTTTATAAATGGCATCAACCAGGGGTACAAGGTAAGCTTTTCTTTTTGGGCGGGGGTGGTCTTCATATGAGGATCATCTCTATTTTTATGACAAAGTGAATTCCTGACATTTTGAGTTTTCTGATGCTGTACAATAACATTGATATAAATATATACATATTTTAAATGTTCAAACATCGTGTCAATAAATGTCATCATCTTTAATCATCGGCATTTTTCTTTAAGGTACCTCTGACCAAAATTAGAAATGATATATGCAGTCCTGTAGACAAGCTTAACAGTATCTTGGGAATACTTAAGTCTCAAGTCCTTGATGCTGATATCATTGCTGAGCCTTGCTCATGTTTTTAACCTAAGTCTTGCAAGCAATAAAAATCCAAAAGTCTGGAAATATGCTTTTGTTCTTCCCTTCCTGAAAGGGGCCTACCTCGAACTTGAAGGAGGACCCCTCAAATGTCAACAATTACAGACCAATTTCAATGTCGTGTACTTTAGCACTGGTCTTTGAAAAGCTTGTCAGCAATCAACTCAAGATAATGACGATACGATTATTTATTGTTGTTCATTTGTTACTCAGGCCTTTTAGTAGATGGTGATTTTGCTCACTGTTTGCGGCCTCTGGACTGTGTTTATCATTGTGCCTTGAGATATGTCACTGGAAATAGACGACTTAAACACCTTTGCACTTAGTATGCTACAGATGAGCCATCCTTATATATGCGCAGACATTCAAACTGGTTGTCTTTCATCTACAAAACTATTTTAGTTCTGGTGCCCTCATACCTGTGTGCTACTTAATGAGAAGCCAAAACAATTATGAAATGGGGCTGTTTCCCATTATTGTGTGGAATGGGCAAAAGAGCTCTTAGAGTTGCTACCCCCACTACTAGGAACATACTGCAGAAGGATCTAAAAATGCTAGAGCTTATTTCTGTGAAGGATTTTGCTGGGATTCCTAAGCGACTTGAACATGAGACCATTGAAAAATGCAGTTGTACTTGATTCGCTTGTTTACTTGAGTTCTGTATCTCTACCTGCTTCTTTAAAATATGATGCCATTGTTTTTTGTTTTTTTTATTGTTTGCTGTATAAATATTTAATATATTTGTACACTATTATGTTGTATGTGTAAATGATGACGTGTGCTGCTACCCTCTTGGCCGGGTCACCCTTGCAAAAGAGATCCATGATCTCTATTGGTTTTATTCTCCCGTTTGAATAAAATAAATAAAGAAGTCAGACCTCAAACCCAAATATAATTTTGACAAGAGTCAAAGGTCTCTGATACACATTATATTCTTAGATTTCACTGTGTACCAAGAATATAAAAATAGATGCTTTTAAAAACAAATAATTGCTTCTGTGCTGGATTGACTAATTTTATGATAAGCTAAAAATATCCGGGCATTTTCTGTTGTTTTATCATACCTCTAGCCAAACCAAGGAAAAGAATCAGTGCTGCCATGCAAAAATGAAAAACACTGATGGAAGAATAGGGAAAATAGGTTATTGTAAAGGAAAGGATTGAATGGTGAGATTTTGAGAAAAATAGGGACTGAGGGACTGAAGAGAAACGAGACATAATAATAAGGAAACAGGATAATGGGGAGCGGAGTGAGGACTGAGAATGAATAGATTGTCGAAGAGATTGTTCTCCATGTACTAGACCTGGTATGTTCTTTTTTTCTTACTTCATTGTGGCAACAAAGCCTTGAAGAACTGGATTATCACATTCTTGCTTATTTTACCCAGTCTGTGTGAGTGTTTTAGGGTGTTTCAGACAGTAGGAATGTTGGTGTGTCTGTGGGTTGATAAATTCTATATGGCTTTCCATCTGTTTGAGATGGCTCTCTGATGTCTCCTCTTTAAAACAGGCCGCAAATCAGTGAAGTATCAAAGTACTGCTCTGCACATGTGGATGCAGGTCTTCGCGTTTGCTGTGCTGGTTAGAGGGGAGTAGATAATGATATTAATTAAACGAGGATATGAAGCAAACCGTCATTCCATCCCCCACAGATCACTGACTGTATACAATACCATTTAATAATATAGCTCAGAACTGAGTGCCAAAGGGAGAACAAAAGAACCACTTCAGATGAGTTTCATGTCTCTCATTCACATGCCCTTGAAAGTCTCGCAGACTTACTTGAAACAATTTTTGCTTTCTATTTGTTCATCTGTCTGTCTGTCTGACAGACAGTTAGTAAAGAAAAAGTGTTTGATCCCTGTGTCTGAATTCTCAGTGCATCTCTTGTATCTAAAACAGATTACATAAAGATTTATTCACTGTGATGCAGAAAAAACAAGCACATAGTGAACAAACTTTTTTCACTGTATAGTGTAGTGTTGTACTATCCCGTCTTTAAATGGGGACAGAACTTCACTGAACTGTGTCTTTTTGTTTTCTATTGCAATTTGGTTTCGAGTACACAAATTTCTATAGAAAAATCAGACCCAATCATCCCAGCACCCTTTCAAAAAGTAGACTAGTATCAGATGCCAGAGGCTGCCGGATTAGCCCTCATTAACTCCTTATTAATTAATTAAAGGACAATACCTTATTTTACCATGACAGCTCATTTGCAGCCCCTTTTAGGCTGAGGGGAAAGCAGCCACTCAACTCTCTATGTACATCATTTCCCTAATAAAGATTCCTGAGTTGCTATTGCAGGTTGTAGACTTAATATGAAACAGCACAGGTGTACAGTGTAACAGAGACAGCAATATTAATCATGAGGATTTCTTGCAGATGTATTTGAAGTGTGCTTTTGTAACCACGGGTCCATTCCATTTTAAATATTGATTCATAGCGGGCGGCACATCTACTAATAGGATTTTAAGTGTGGAGGACCGGTGTAGAAAATGTTGCACCGTTCAACAGTACTGGTTACTGTAATTTACTTGGCAGAGTATTGGTCAGAATAAATAGGAATGCTTTCACAATGCTTTCTTGACAGCAGGATAGACAGAAGACATATATGCAAAGCATTGAAAAGACACATTAGTAAGATTTTCAGGATTGTTCCATGTTTTTTTAATTAAATTCTGATTCAAATATAAGCTTTGTTCACTCCTTGTCAAGGAGTGGTAATAAATGCATGTCATTGTCGCTCATAACAAAATCCCTTTAAAGAGATATTTTCAATTCCGGAATCATATCCAGCTTGTGTATAAAGCTCTTTGTTTGCCTTTACTAACCATTAACCCAGCACGCTGCTTAATTCTGATTAAACTCAGCCTAACCCTAACTAAATACTTCCCTGTTTAACTATTTTGTTGTTTTTAAAAATCATAGATCTATAAATATGGGACCTGACTACAGAGTTTCTCACTGCATATTTCTCATTACTATAAATATGTATGCCCTTCCCTGTTTTGTAGCTAAAACAATAACAGAAGCTGCTGTGGTCCTGAATATAAATCGGGTCTCAGAGTAGAGACAAATAAACGGTTCAATTAGCATTATATTGTGTAATAATCAAACATGTTCGATGCTGATGAACTAGCAGGACTTATATATATTAAATTGTGTATTCATACATAAATAATCACTTGAATTTTAATATATTTGGAATGTGGATAATGTTTTGGGGAAATTAAATATGAATGCTGTTTTTCCATTTTGACAAATTTGTAAAAAGATCTTGACAGTTTTCAATTTCAATGATGAAAAAAAAACCTGAGGCATCAACCTAATTCAAGTAAGGATTCACCAATGCCCATTCTTTTATACAAACAAGTTTTGTCTTATGAAAGCAGCCTGAATATAATTTAGACTGAGGCTAAGACTGCAGATTTAAAATAGAGTCTAACAAAAAATGATGGAAATATACTGTACAACAAACAAATATCCGTGATATATCTTAGGTGCGGTGGTGTCACGCTCAATAAAAGGTTAAATAAATACCATTGTGAACGTAGATGTTACAGCTAACCATCTGTCTGTCTTAACACAGCTGCTAGTCTGGCCGGAAAAGTCTCCTGAGGATGTTAAAGTGCTAACCATCACCCCGGACTACCCCGGGGCACGCCACACTGGACTAGTCAGTGGACTCAAGAAGTTCACTTGGTATTTTGGCTCCACCCTATGCTTCACCACACCTGGTGATGGCCCACGCAGCCCACCAACTCTGTTGCAGACACTTGAGGACAGTGAGTACAATCAATATGCACACAGAATCCTGGTCAGGTTTATTTGTCACTTTTATCCTTCACTGACATGTATGGGAGACAAATATCGTTCTCCACAGATTAAGGTGTAAATTTTCCCTTGGCCGTTCCCTTTAGAGGTCGCCACAGCGGATTATCCTGTTCCAAATGTTGATACCACACAAAAACTCTATCCCATTTCACAAACAAAAGCACTTTCTCTATGCTTATCTTTTTTATTAAATTAGTTAAAATACATGTCATAATCTGAATGATATGTAGACTGTGGACTAACATATTAGTTAAAAACACCTGTATTTAAAAACAAAAAGACATATTTGAATGAATATAATAAAAAAAGATCAGAATTAGAGGAAAGTATTGAATGATTTTATATGTGGAATTTGAGGGAGTTTATGCAAAGTATATAGTATGAAAGAAAAACAGGTAGTGTTGGTGTATGTGTGGCATGTTTAAAGTGTTCATGCTTTTGTGGGTGAACAATTCAATGTGAATAAAGACAAACTGTGAACAAAGAATACCTCTCATGTGAATAATAATCAAAAGTAATCAAATTAAATCCAAAATATTCAAAACTTGCTCATCTGTCATTCTAGATGTTTCTCAAAAGGGGGAACAAAGCGGTGTACACTAAATCTGTGTACACCGCAGATTTACGTACGGACAGGGTTAACCCCTACGGGGTTAACCCTGTCCGTACGTAATGAGGAATCATCTATCCATATATCCTCAAAAAGCGCTGTAGAGAAGTCATCAAAATGTCACACATGTTTTGTAGGAAGTTTAAAGGTATGCATCCCATTCGTTCTTTCAATTTCCTTATTTTACATTTAGGGCACGTTTGAACTGTGGTGTTTTACATGTTATAGTGCTGACATCCGGATTGTACTGTCTATCAACATTCCCTCATTAACTCTTGAACAAAACTGAGTGAAATTCCACACATGCCCTCTAAGGGCATTAAAGGTGTTCATCTCATAATTTACTTCTTCAGTTTTCTCATTTCTACATTTTCTGGCACATTTGAACTTAGATGATGTTCATGCCTGTTGCTCACATTCACCTATGATAGAGGTTTTGGTCCAATAATAATATCTTTCCTTTATTCATCACATGTTACACAGTATAGCCACAGTACAACATCTTGGAATTTATCTCTGCATTCAACATAACCCTGAAAGAGCAGTGGGCCGCCCCATGAAGCGCCTGGGGAGCTGAGGTTTCCGGGTCTTGCTCAAGGATCCATGGCATGTTGCATCACGGGCTGTGCTTGAACCTGGTCGACCACGCAGATCGCCTGGTCGCCCGGTTGAGGAACGACTGTTCTCCCCACTGAGCATAAATGCATCAGCAAAAATTTTGTTACCAGAAACAGGACCATTTATCTCTCCTCAACTGTGTAATGTTTCTGAAGAATCTGGGAGATTTGAACCCAAAAGCATGACTACAAGGCAGGCAATATCCAGTCAAGTTTGGTTTAATCAGTGCAGTTGGCATCCAACCCTGAAAGGGGGCAAGCAGGAGAAGCGAGGTTGGGGAAATAAAACACGTAGGTAAGGCAAACAGGAACAAGGTGATGCTGAATAGCCAGGCTGAATGAATTGGAGGAATGAGCTGCAGGTGAAAAGAGTGGGAAAAGCAGGTCAGGGGTGTAGCACAAAGGGCAAGCTGGAGTAAGTCTAGTGGCAAGAATGCAGAAATCAAATGCTGGGAAGATCTGTGGCAGACTGTTACTTTTTTAAAGTGAATCGATTCATGTTTTTAGGCATACAGTTATTAATAGCCTATTGTCACAATGACAGCAATAACAGCTGCCTATCCAAGTCGTAAGTATACATGTACACAATTGAACCTTCAAATAGACACAATAGCCTATAGCCAGAGAGACAAGCAATTATTATCAACCAGGAATTATTGAGTGGAAACGGGTTATTAGAGGCTGCTTGTACACACTTAGAGACACAACTTCCACACAGACACACGGTATTGATTTGGTGCTCGGTGCGTTGCAGGGTTAACGGTGGGTGAAATTCCTGCTTGAGGATTGCTTTGTGTGTGTTTCTGTGTGCATACATGTCTGTGTGGTGTGTGTCTGAGTTTTGTTGAATGTTTCAGACGAATAGCTTAATCGATTTACAGGGAGGAGGGGTTAGAGAGAGTTATACATGACATGACAAATGACAGGCTTACATAAGCGCATGCGTGTGAGTGGGGGGAGTCGGGTGTATGTGTGCTGATGTTCACTTTGTTGTGATTAGGAGGTTGCATGCATCTTGTCTTCATAGAAATGAGATATGTAAGTCTGGAGACATGATGCAGAAATATTCTTTACTGAAATGAGGTTACTGTTGCAGACGTTTGATATAACTAATATTATCTCGTGTGTATGTGTTTTTTCCCCCAGCGCCTGGACCTGTGCTTCGCCTGAGCTTCACAGAAATCTTGGACATATCCCTCAGAGTCAGCTGGGTGGAGCCTGAAGACAAGAATGGCATTATCACTGGTTAGATTATTAGTAATGTATAAAATCATGTCTTAAAAAAATGACTCATACTCATAGCCCATCCAGCTTCCATTTCTAATCAATAAACATCTCACAGTATTAGGATGGTGATTTGAAAATCTCGAGTTAAGTTATTATGTTCTTGCCCAAAATTAACACAATTAAATTGAAAAAATGATATTATGGAATCGTCATTGCCACCTTGTTGAGTTATCTCATAAGTGTTAAACACTTTGTCTTGGATCATTTTCAAATTGTATTACCTATTGGAACTGGATTGGTTTTGGGAATGACAGCACGGTGGCGCAGTCATCAGCACTGCTGCCTCACAGCAAGAAGGTACCGGGTTCAAATCCACATCTGCTAGCCTTTCTGTGCAGAGATGGCATGTTCTCCCTGTGTCTGCAGGAGTTCTCTTTGAGTACTCCAGTTTCCTCCCACAGTCCAAAAACATGTGATACAGGTGAATTGGTGACACTAAAATTGCCCGTGTGTGTGGTTGTATCTGTCTGCCCTGCGATGAACTGGCAACTTGTTCAGGGTGTACCCTGCCTCTCACCTGATGTTAGCTGGGACAGGCTCAATGAGTGATTCAATGTGGTCAGTTTGTGATTATTGATGAGACACATTTAATTGGAGGAGTTCAGTCAAGGGAATTGCTTGTACAACGCAGTGGATAGAGGGCTTTTTGGGCTTACACACTTGCTGTCGGGAATGACAGCATTGACCTAGTTCTTCTACAGTGGAACAATACAATATTTGAGGTTAAATACTGAAGAGCATCCACCTCAGGCCATTGTCAGTGAGGTGCTCTAAAACTTTTTTTTTTTTGGCTTCCCCGGATATCTCCCAGTCTTCAACAATGTGCATGTGTAGAGCTGATGCATCATCAACTAATCCCTTCTCTCTGCAGCTTGTCTCCTCACATTATCTCCAACATGCCCTCATCCCACGCGTCCCAGCACTCTGGGAGTTGTTTGTGTGGTGTATCAGAGAGCTCAAGCCATTTTTCCTCCCAATTCCTTCTGCTTAAGCTCCTGCATGCTTCTGGTTGACAACGGTGATGTTGAACAAGCTGCAGTGTAATAAGCCATCACACACCCTTCAAACTGTTTGTGTGTCGGCATGGCCACACTATGGCTGATAGTCATTAGGTACCTAAACATCAAGGCCACTGCCTGCAGTAGATTTACTGTCAGCTTATATATTCAGATGAGTGGAAAAGAAGAAAACCGATTATTCAATCAAGGTCACCTTGCACATAAAATCTTTTCTCCATAACCTCCTGTTCATCCAGCACCGGGTGAGCCGTGAGAGAAATGACGGTCCAATCACTCTTTCTAGGGCTTTTGCACACAAGCGGTCTCACACACAGATGAGGGGAAACGTGTTTGAAGCTGAAGATGAAAAGGCGCAGAAAGGCATTTTGAGTGTACTTACGTTTCCACCACTTTCGTCTTTCTTCTTGACTGTAACTGTCATTAAATGCAATTGTGTATGCCTTTCTGTGTATACATGTCTATTCATGTCAATGTACATTTTTATTAACCTAGCGTGTGGTCTACACTTTACAGGTTATGTGTTGTGGTGGGAGATATCTGGCGTCAAGTCCAGTCGTGAAGAGCGATCACTGTCTAACTCCACCCTGCATTACCAGCTGACTGGCCTCACATCCACCACACTGTACTCACTACAGGTGGCAGCTCTAACCGCTGCAGGACGGGGGGTGTCCACTTCCTCTACTATTTCCACTGGAGTTTCACCAGGTACAATGATTACACACATAGTATTGTCTGTATTAGTATGATTACAGATAAAGCAACACCAGTCGGTATGTAGAAGTTTAAAAAAAGATTCTCTTTTGTGTATGAGTGTGTACGTGTAGGTAGCAGAGCAAATATGACTGATGAGCTCTTGCGGTAATGTCTTTCGTCAGGCTGATACGAGGACATTCATCTGCATTCATAAATTATCACGCACTCACCCGACACACACATTCAAGTGCAAACCAGTCCTTTACAGCATCATGGAGGGTGCTTTAGTTTGTGTGAATTTGTGTGATGAGGTGGTGATGCATTCATTACTAGAGCTGATTTACTGCAACGAGCCAAATGAAGGGAATGCAGTGATGAGAGAGGGCAGGAGACAATTAAAAAAAGAGAACTGATAGGGAAACGGAATGAGGGAAGAACAGAGAAGACAGGGAAATTTAGTCTCAAAAGAAAAGAAGAAAGTCAAAAATGGATGGAGACACAGAAAGGAAGTTGAGGAAAATAAAGGAAAAACCCAGCTCATTCAGTAGAATTTTTGCCCTAACATTTTCTGATTACTAATTTAAGAATAAAAGCAGGGCAAGTGAAAGCAAGATGGAAACAGTTCTTTGATAGAGGTTATTTAATAATTAATGAAAGCAAAAGACTGAAGTAAAGAGGGACTACTGAAGATTGGGGAAAAGAACTGAAGGATCAGCAGAGAAAAAAAGAAAGAAAGAAAGAAAGAGGGAGATCCTATGAGCATACAACATCTTGTTTATTTATTCATGTATTCATGGTGTTGAGAGAATTTTGTCATTCATCTGAGCAAGGCAGCTGATACAACATTTTCAAATTATAATCCTTATAAGTTTGCTGCATTCACTTAAAGAGCAATGCATGCTGATAGCTGTAATTTGTTTTTGCCAAAACATATGTACCTATGTTGTATATAGACAAAAATATTGTCTTTTTCCGTAATAACTGGACCCAATCATGTCATATTTTCATTTTACAATAAAAATCCCCTCAGCTATTCTACAAAAATCTGTCTGAGATTTGCCAGGGTACTAATGTGTTTCAACACCCTGTGTTTAATTTAGTACATCAGCTTTACAGATCTGTATTCTTTCATGTTCAGCAATTATGGTGCTTGTGATGCTGCATCAGAATTGGATGGATTACAGCAGATCACGCCAGGGCACTTCCGCCACCCAGGGATAACAAGTATTAACCAAACACAGTAAGAGAAGTGGTTCCAAAGAGGGTCTGAAAGGCTCTGTCTTGTTGTGATAGTTAGAGCCAATTGGATTGTCATGATTTGGATTATGTTAATGTAATTAACAGAAAAAAGCCGTTGTGTTCCATTTGCTTTTACATGATTAAAACAAAAAAGGATTTTAGCCTGAGTCTCCAGTGCATTTTGTCAGATATGTTGCCTGCCTTACTGATGCCAAGTCAATTCAACAACTGTAAGTGAAGAAGACTATTCAAATACCTCACATCTATAAATTGTGTGAGATGAAAGGTGGAGTTGTAAACCTTTCATTGGAAAATTTGTTCCGGCTGAAGTGTGAATACAAAACGTGTTATTATTCCTCTTTGATTTATTCTAGCTGTAAAAAACATGTCCATTGAGAAGAACATAATAATAGTCCTCTGCTTACTTGTTGTTGACCGAATTCGGGGCATCTCTCAGCTTGAAGGTGTCAGATCGGAATTTTTAAAACTTTTAATCAGTGCCGTTTAGCATTAAATTAGAAGGAACATATCTAGAGAATTACCTTTGTATTGTAATGTCCTATTTCCCCTGGTTCACTATTCTAGTTCTTAATATCATGCCAATTATTTTTTCCTTAGAATTTGACTTTACTACGTTTAATCCTGGATTATTTGTGAGGTGATAATGGACCCATAAGACTCAAAATATGAGATCTGTCAGTTTTTTTTTTTCTGTCTCTATTTTGAAATCTTGATGCTTTTGAACTGATTTTGGACAAAGTAATCAGATAAATAATACTTTATCAGTTGGACCATCAGCTGCAGCTTGACACCGAGGAGACAATTTCAAGGCCAAGCACTCATGTTTTTGCAGTTTTTTGGGGGGATTTTCATGTTCAGACTACCACAACTGGTTAGTCACATTATCACTCATTACTACAATGGAGATGCCACAATGTAAGAGTCCGAATGGCTCAAACATAATTTATAATTTGCAGTTCACTCAAACATTTATAAGACTTAAATGGACAGTTTACTTCTGTATATTTAAATCACTTTGAGCGTTCATTGTTGTTCAGATATATCTCTGTATTGTATTTTCGACTTTGGAAATATGAATTCAATTGCTCTGACTGAGAGAGATAGACTGCTATGTTTGGTCAAATCAACTCCTTTTTAATGTGACCCATCTTTTGTTTTCTTTCATAATGGCCATGCACAGACACTAACAAATGAAAAAAAGAACAGGAGGCAATTTCTCTCTCAATCCTGCATAAAGCCCTTTTTTGTTTTATTGCAATTCTGATCACATTAATTCTTGGCATTATACATAATTGTATTCTATCTCTGATCTATTATTACCATCCCAATACCATCACAGTGAGCAGGGGGATATAGCAATTGGTTCTATCTGTTTGGTTTTGTAGAGCATAACTCAAGAACTGTCTATTATTTTTTCACTGAACTTTCTACACACAATTACTGAAGTACTTTTCATTTTTACATGGTAACAAGCTGGCCCCCAATTGTCATTTTGATGGTGGGATTAATTTATATGCAAATCTCAAAAAGCATTCGTTCTGATTTTCTTTTTTTTAAACTTTATTCCCACAACAAGCATATATTGAAGTGGTTGCAATTTGGGAAGTTTTATTGTTTCCATGGTTACAAGTTGACCTTTGGCTCATTCTGTGATTGGGATTTCAGATAAAGGTTTCTCAGACTCAAAAGCTTTTCAATGTTTTCTCACAAATGTTGAGAATTACAATTATAGCATTTTACCTGATCTGTGTTTAAAATATAACTTTTGTCATCACATATCCAACATGAATTTCAAAGAACTGGGACAACATAAATAACAAAAAAATGAAATACACTTTTTGTGGAGTATCATATTGTCTTCTACATTTCTTTTGATTGAGCCCTTTGAAGTAAGAGTCATGCTGTGAAGTTCCGATCCTTTTTCTTCTATTGCCAATAAGTGCTTATTGTAGCTGGTTGTTGTATATTATATTATATTATGACAACAACAATCTTACACCGTTTGTTCAGTAAATATATTCTATCTGGATCGAGCCTGTCTAAGCTTTTAGGGCTTCTTATGCTGTCTTTTTTATGGGTGACCTCACTGCTATTACCATTGACCGTAGTCAACGCTCTATAAATACTCTACTCTCTCTACTCTCTTTAAATGTAATGCAACCTTTATCTTAGTATGCTTTTTTGTCAAGCTGGCACTACATTATTGGAAAATGCTTTTTTGTTTTTTGAGCAAGAACTTATTTTTTTTATCTGCAGAACTTCCCGGTGCACCATCTAATTTAATCATCACCAACATCAGCCCTCGGACAGCAACACTTAAATTCCAACCTGGTTCTGATGGCAAGACCGCCATATCACAATGGATAGTAGAAGGACAGGTGCGTTTGTCTGTTAATGCAATTTTGTGGTCCTTATTCTGTAACACAGCAAAAGTGAAAATAATACAATTTCTTTCCTTATCAGGTAGTGAAGGAGGATGGGAAGGAAGAGCCCTGGAGAGTTGTCTACCATAAAGGCAACCAGCAAGATGCAGATGTGCTGGAAATCCCTGACCTCATCCCATTCACCCAATATAGGTGAGAAAAAAAACCCACCTTCAGCATACAAAAAAAAGTAGCAAAATGCTACCAAGGGCAGGCACACCCTGGAGAGCGTCTGGTGGCCGGGCCTTTACCCATGGGGCCCGGTCAGGCTCAGCCCTAAGCAGGGACATGGGTCCGTCCTCCCGTGGGCCCACCACGCATTGTGGAATCAGCAGGGGTCAGGTGCATTGTGGATCGGGCAGTAGGAAAAAGGCAGGGACCTTGGCGGTCCGATCCCTGGCCACGAAAGCTGACAGTGGGGACATGGAATGTCACCTTACAGATGGGGAAGGAGTCTGAGCTCGTGCCAGAAGTTGAGAGATACCAACTAGATGTAGGCAGGCCCACCTCTACACACAGCACTGGTTCTGGATCCCGGCTTCTTGATGGGGGCTGGACCCTCTACTAACCTGGAGTTGCTTCAGGTGAGAGGCGGAGGGCAGTTGTTGGTTTACTCATAGCTCCCCAGCTCTCTGCCCACATTTTGGAGCTCACTGCAGTGGATGAAAGGGTTGCTTCCCTGCGTCTTCGGGTTGGGGAACGGGTCCCAACTGTTGTGTGCGCCAATGCGCCAAACAGCTGTACAGAGTACCCATCCTTTCTGGAGTCCTTGGAACGGGTGCTGGAAAGCACCCCAACTGGGGACTCTTTTGTCCTACTGGGAGACCTCAATGCACACATGGGCAATGACAGCGAGACCTGGAGGCGTGATGGGAGGAACGGCCTGCACAAACACCATGTTCGAACATAAGGGTGCCCACCAGTGCACTTGGCACCAGGATACCCTAGGTCGCAGATCCATGATCGACTTCGTAGTCGTATCAGCTGATCTGCCGCCGCATGTTCTGGACACTAGGGTGAAGGGAGGAGCTGAGCTGTCAACTGATCACTACCTGGTGGTGAGTTGGATCAGATGGAAGGGGAAGAAGCTGGACAAACGTGGTAGGGCCAAATGAATAGTGAGGGTCCACTGGGAACGTCTGGCTGAGGACCCTGTCTGGATGGTCTTCAACTCTCATCTACGGCAGTGCTTCAACCGTGTTCGGGGATGGCGAGGTACATGGAAACAGAGAAGTCCATGGTCAGTGCTACCATTGTCGAGGCGACTGCTGGGTGCTGCTGTCACAAGACTGCCTGTGCTAGTCCCGGCGGTTATCCTCGAACCTGCTGGTGAACACCAGGGGTGAGGGATGCCGTCTGGCTGAAGGAGGAGTCCTACAGAGCATGGCTGGCTTGTGGGACTCCTTAAACAGCTGTCGTGTGAGAAGTTCGGTGAGAACCTGGAAGAAGACTTTCGGTTGGGTCTGAAGAAATTCTGGCAAAATGTCCGGCGTCTCATGGGGGAAAGCCGTCATTTGTCCACTCTGTCTAAGGGTTGGATGGGATTTCGTCCTGGTCGTGGAATGCTGGACCAGCTCTTTACCTTCTTGAGGGTACTAGAGGGGGCATGGGAGTTTTCTCAACCAGACCACATGTGCTTTGTGTGTCTGGAGAAGGCTTACGACTGTGTCCCTCAGGGCATCCTTTGGGGGGTGCTCTGAGAGAATGGAGTGGATGGCTCACTGCTACGGGCCGTCCAAATCTGATTAGCTTCCAGTTGCGTTTGGACTCCGCAAGGGCTGCCCTTTGTCACCGATTCTGTTCTTAATTTTTATGGACAGTATTTCTAGGCGCAGTTAAGTGGCAGAGGGTGTCGAGTTCGGCGATCTTAGGATCCCGTCTCTGCTTTTTGCGGATGATGTGGTCCTATTGGCATCATCGAACACTGAACTCCAGCTCGCACTGGGACAGTTTGCAGCCGAGTGTGAAGCAGCCGGTATTAGAATGAGCACCTTTAAGTCTGAGGCTATGGTTCTCAGCTGGGAAAAGGTGGAGCGCTCACTCCAGGTCGGGGAGGAGTTGTTGCCCCAAAAGTTTGAGTATTTCGGGGTCTTGTTCACGAGTATGGGGAAAGGGGAATGTGAGATGGACAGATGGATATGGCCGGCGTCTGCATTGATGTGGATGCTGTATCGATCCATTTTGGTCAAGATAGAGCTGAGCCAAGAGGCAAAGCTCTCGATTTACCGGTCCTTCTACATTCCAGTCCTCACCTTTGGTCATGAACTATGGGTAATGACCGAAAGAATGAGATCGCGGACACAAGTGGCTGAAATTAGTTTTCTCCGCAAGGTGGCTTGGCTCAGCAGGGTGAAGGATTCAGACATCCAGGAGAGGCTCAAAGTCGAGCTGCTGCTCCTCCGTATCCAGAGGAGTCAGTTGAGGTGGTACGGGCATCTGGTTAGGATGCCCCCCGGACGCATCCTTGGGGAGATGTTTCGGGCATGTCCATCATGGAGGAGAACCCGGGGAGGACCAAGGACACGCTGGAGAGATTACATCTCTCGGCTGGCTTGGGAACGCCTCAGAATCCTCCTGGAGGAATTGGTGGATGTGGCCGTGGAGGGGAAAGTCTGGGCTTCCCGCCTGAAACTTCTGCCCCGTGACCTGGAGCCGGATAAGAGGCAGATGACGAGAGAAGAGAGATGCAGGCACACAAACTCACACACATCTTACTCCTTACCCGTTTCTGCTGGGTTGCAGGTCGCAGGTGAAGTCAGATAAATCACATAGAGAGACATCTGAGACTTTTTTGTTGTCAGCACCTTCAAAACTGCTGCATGCAGATCCTTATTACACTCACTAGCTAGACAGATGGGGAGAGGGGAAAAAGGTTATGATGAAGTGAGGAGCGCAAAAGAGAGCAATAAAGAGAGGATACTAAGTACATGTAAAAGAAGAAATAGAGGAGGAGATGGGCATGGCTATAATCCCTGCTGGATAGTTGTGAAGAACCTGCTGTTTCTAAACAGGATCTATTCACACTCTGAACAGCAGCAACCCCTCCTCTTCGTGATCTTGCTCTCTTCCTTTATCAATCTCTAAATCTATCTGCTATATTTATCTGTATGTCCCTGCCTTTTGCCCACTGTATTTCCGCCTACATCCGCGAAGAGATTACGGTTTGTGTATCCGCAAGATGCACACTAAGGGATTATGTTGTCTCAGGCTACACGATTAGATGAATTGATGCACTTGTCTGTGTTTGTTATCTTTTCCTTTAAGTCCCTCTTAAGGCTATCCTCTCTATCTCCTGACACAGGGACAATAAATCATACATACTTAAATCTACCCTGAAACATGATTGACTTTAGAGGTAACACACAAACACATGGTTCATGTGTATTTGTGTGATAGTTCACTGAAGAAAAGGTTCTAACTCAGTTCTGTCAGAGGCCTTTTTGCAAAATCACTTAGCTGAAGTACCACAAATATTAGCTCATCAAGTGTATTTTTTTTAGTTTTCTTTTTATTCCTTTGATGAAATCTTGACTCAAACACATATTTGATATTTTACTGTACTAATCTATTTTTATGCATACTTGGTTACCCCTCACCGTCCATATGTGAGTATAGTCTTTCCACATCTCGAACACTGCTTGACTGAATTCAATTAAATTTCACACATGTTTTGAAGGTGGCCCAGAGGATTCTCGTAGTTAGTTCTGATTCTTCAATTTATATATATATATGATGTATAATAATACTGTTACTGTTAATACTGTTCAATCCTGCCATCCGCAGACTTATTATGTTGCATAGTTTTTTTTGCAATAAATTTGCTTTATCACCAAGCCTGTCGAGAATACTCTACTGCTGATATCACCGTGACATCATCGCAGTTATTTTTTGAATGTTTTCGGGTTTTCTTCCCTATCATCATATAACAATGTACCATTGATTTCACAGGCTGAACTTTCCTCCTTAAAATAAGTAAACCAAACTTATGTAAACGCATTTGATTGTCGCTCTTCCTTTGTTTTCTGTTCTCATCAGGTTCAAAATGCGTCAAGTGAACATTGTTGGCTCCAGTCCCATGAGCATCCCCTCCAGGATGATCACAACCTTAGCGGCTGCCCCTGACACACACCCCACAAACCTCAGCCTTCTGTCAGCCTCACAGACGAGCTTGTGCTTCAGCTGGATGGTAAATACTCAAATTTTACTCTACTCTTTTACTGTCATTTAAACAGATTAAAACTTTAAAAAGGGATTTTCTTTTTTTTTCATTTTTGTATATTCCCTTATTTTTATATCAGTACATGTATTAATATGCATACCAGTGTGCATTCAAATGCAGCAGGACTGTGCAAGTTGAGTAGCTGCTAGCATATAATAAGTCTCTCTCCTTGTTATCACTGCAAACATTAAACCGTCACATTTCCCATTCACAGTACAGACCACTAGCAGCACAAACTCCAATTTAATTTTCTCCTTACTGTCTTCTCTTTTTTACACCTGTTCCTGCTCCTCTTCCCTCTGTTTTTCCTTCACTATCTGTTTTACTCGCCTCTCCCCTCCTCTGTTATAACATAAATGGAGAACAGAATATTTTCCATTTAAGAGTGGGAATGAGAGAAAGTGCCTCTCAAATCAGACACAGACACTGAGGCACTGTCGCCTACCTGCACTGCATGCAAATGGATTTTACCTGCATATTAGTGCCCAGCCTCAGCTATGCTAGGTTTTCTGCTGTAATGGAACCATCACGATAGTTTTAGCTAAGGTTATTATTCTAAGCTGTATATAAAGGGTAATAAAGTTAATTTGACATTCTGTATTATGGCTCCTAAATGATAAGCCAAGCTAAAACACTGGGTTATCTAAGATGACTGGATGTCTCAATGCCTTATCTACGGCACAATTTGGCACTACTGCTGTACAGTGGTAAAAATCTTTTTTATAAGACAAAGTCAAATATTAATAAAACATTGTAATCTCTTTTATACACTTAACATTTATCATTGAAAAATGATAAATGTATCATTTATCATTTTTATATAGTTTTATATATAAAAATGATATATATAGTTTTGTATTCCTCTTGTATTAAATACAAGAGGAATATAAAACCAACAGGTTCAAGATAAATGCAAACTTCATCAATCCATACACATCCATCCGTGCATTATGTATCACATCAATCCACTAACTTTTTTAATTACCAATAACAATGCCCTAAACGTATATTCCTCTCTGAAAGGTTTGATCCCTATGAGATCCCCTATGTATAGATGTCAATTTAAGTTGATGTCCTCAAATTTGATTCTACTTGCATTTTTAAGCTTTCATCATTAAAGTTTATACAAATAACAGCCCAAAAAATGGATTTAACAAAATCATTTATCTCTCTTTTCTGTGCAGGTCATATAAACTATTCTGTGAATATGTTAATATTCTCTAACATAAGAAGAAAGTTTTTTCCATTGTTGCTCATTAATCACTTTTCTTCCATCCACCGATTAATCAAATTTTGCAGTTTTCTCCACTTCTTTTGTATATTATGTACAACTTCTATAGTTATTCCAATCCCCTATATTGTTTTAAATGATCTTCCTACTCCTGATTGATTTGATGAAGAACATTTAAGAATGCTCCCTTACTCCCATCCATTATTCTTTTCTCTAATTAATTAATTCTTGAAAGATTTGGGGTTTTGTTCCGCTTGACGAGCTCCAAATAAGTTAAAGGTTATTCCCAAACTTTAAACCTTACTTATACCTTACCTTCTCCTTCCCTGCTACGCTCTGTCAGGCTATTCTTTATGGTTATTTCCAACCAAATCTTAAGGAAAATGCCTGAACAAGGACTCGTTTCCTCTTTAAGGTGTGTTATTATTAAATTATCAGCTAATATAGCTTGTTGTGGAACGTTGCCGTCTGTTTTGCCATTTTCAATTACATTCCATCTTCCTGAGTAAAACATTGTATTTATTTTTCCTAATGAAAGAGCTGAGGCCTAAAGCTGCCTTTGTTTTTGTTTGTCTTTCCTAGCCAATTATATACAAAAAATATTCCATTCAATCAAATCCTTGCCTGTTACCTCCACTGGCAGAGTCTGGAACAGGTGCAGTTGCCTTGGAAATACAGTATATTCATTCACGTCAAACTTTAAGGTTATGTTCATAAAAATAATCAGATTTTATCTACTAATATCATGTTTTATTCTCAAAGGTAATGATCATGATTGATAGATTTTAGTTGGCTTTGATTTTGTTGAACTATAAGATATTTGACTGATTTTCAAATCCCGGTCAATTCCATCTCAACTAGAATCATTTTGGAGCTCCGTATTATATGTGGTTGTGGCTATAATACATAATAACACGGTTGTTAAAGAGAGTGGAGGGGATGAAGTGACAGAGGAAAAGCAGAGGCAGTAGGGTGACAGGAAATGAATCTTGAAGTTAGTGAAAGAAAGATGGTAAACATGATGGAAAAGAGGGAAATGAAGACAGAAAGTTCAGAATCTGGGACCAAAGGAAAATTCTATAAAGAATTTTCAAATGTATTTCATTGTTGCACTGCTGTCAGGATCCTTTCTAGGTGTTATTTGTTACTTACTACCATTGGATTGGAGTGTTGAACAAGAAATCACACAATGGGATGGCAGTCAATGGGTTTTTTTATTAACTGCTTTCAACTTAATATGATGAAACATCTATGGTACAGTTATGATTATTAAAATGAAAAATGTTAAGTTTACTTTAATTAATAATTTTTTTAAATTATAACGGTTTACAGATTTTGTTTATACAATTTGGTTGCACCCTGGCACGTGACGTAAAGGTGCTGTATGTTTGTCTTTTGTTTGAATTTTATTATTGTTGTTTTCCCTAAAGGCATGCAATATATAAACTATGTAATATATTATATATTATATAAAGTTTCTCATAAATACCCTGCAAGTATCACTTCATGATGTTTATGTGTGTATAATTGTTTCATAGACCAACAACCTTTTGTCTTAAACCCA
Source organism: Lophius piscatorius (assembly GCA_009660295.1). NCBI lineage: Eukaryota > Metazoa > Chordata > Actinopteri > Lophiiformes > Lophiidae > Lophius > Lophius piscatorius. Next base: position 23,563 of record VRLP01003983.1, on the reverse strand, counting down.
AAAGGTTATTTTTAAAATGACAATTTGCAAAATTGGTTTCTCATTTTTCTGAGAATAGATCATTTTCCTTCCATCAATCACAGTTAAAGTTGAATCATTTCACTTCACAGACAGCACAGTTTTTGAAAAGGATGTGCTGATGCATTAAAAGATAATAGCACAGTCCAAGATCGGTCCTTGGTTATTCATTGATTATGGACTAACACAACACAAAGGTAAAAAGACAAAAAAAGTTTCAAAAATTATCCCAAAAGAAGACTTATATGCTGTGTCTCAAATTGCATTGAAATTGCATTGAATACCAAATACAATTGACTAGAAGCACCAGGACAGCAAAATCAAAACCGCCCAAAAGTTGACTGTGGAACGATGGATACTACCCTCAATTGTAGCACGGCAATATGCATTTTCCATACCATACATTTTTATTCAATTCAAAATTCCGAAGACATTATTGAAAGGGATGTGGCGTTCTTGTTTTCTGGTGAATGGCGGCATTTTTTTTATTTGAGGCATTACTATTACAGTCTCTTTTATAAAATCTTACTTACATATTATAGTATAATATATAATAGTATACTATTTGTACATAATAGTAAACTATAGGAGGTTTGTGATTTGAGACATAGCAGTAGTCTCATAAACATAGATATATTTGTTATTGTTTCTAAAACAATTTTATTTTGAAAACATGGTGCAATTGGAGTGACCCCCTGTTCTCACCAGCTGAACACTACCGGTTGACAGGACATTTTATATCATAATGAATATACCTTTTTTTCTGTAAAATGTATCAGTTTATATTCATATTCATAATTATTATGACCATTTTAATGATAATACACAAAACAAAGTCTCAACGAAAACCCACACTGAAGAATTGTAGCAGTGTGTCAATACAGTATATTTAAAAGCACATGTGCATATGACAGAAGAAGAACTGAACATCCCTCTCTGCTCTGCTCACCTTGTTACCTCCAGCCTCTTTCAGAGTCTGAGTACAACAGCAGTCCAGAGACAGTGGGATACCGACTGCGTGCACTGAGGGCAGACAGCCAGGGGGAGGAAAGAACTGAGGATGTGGCGGGAGCAGGTAGGACCATTGAGGCCACATTGGGGGGCCTGAATCCCTGGACCCCGTATTACGTCCAGATACAGGCCTACAACTCCATCGGACTTGGACCATGGAGTAACGCTGTCACAGTACAAACAACCGAGTCTGGTACGCATACACCTTCTTTACTCCTTAGTTCATATTAGGTTATGTCCAGCAGTGCAGCCTGGTCAATATTGTGTAAGCAGGGGGAATGATGAATAATATGTCAGATTACATCCAGTCTCTTCCCAACCTGCCATCTCTGCACTCTTTCTGTTAGAGTGAGGAGAAATCTGATGAAGAAACGGTGAAATGATCAAGAGGAAAATTGAATATTTGTAAAGTGGCACTGAGCTGCTTTTTTCTGTGTTTTTATCTACTCAAGAAACTGTTTCCCACTGAGTTTATGGTCTCTTTCTGTAGTTTCAAATTGTCGTTCTTTAATCAAGTCTCATATTTTTCTATGTATTATTATACATTATGAGTAAAATAGATGTCAAAGTAGAGCATGGTTAAGTTGTGATAGATCTCTCATGGTGTTCTGTGGTTCTCAATCAGTGTCCTCCCTAGCTTCATCCCGTAATCTAAGACGGTGGTGGCCATAATGCTAACTTGAGTAGACTTTGAACTACTATATAATGTTTGATGGAAGTTTTGTTTTTCTGTTTATCAGTGAAAAATGACTGGAAGAAAAAAAGCTGCTTTTCTTTTTGCGGTCTAGAATGTGAATTTTTCCACACACAATAAAGAGGCTTCATTCTCTAGATGATTGTTTTGTTGTGTCAGTCACCTCTTAAACTATTGCTCAATTAATATTACCCTTCTTTTGTATGTATAATTAATACATGTGGGAATAAAATTAGCCATGTTCACTAATTGGGTCTATTGTGGGGCATTGATCGCTTTATATTTTGATTATCTTTAGAATTTGTTTAACATATGTTAGGAAGTTAAACAAAAATGTTCAAACAATTTATTTTAATCATTTGCTTTGTGTGTGTGTGTGTATGCGTGCGTTTTCTAGTTCCGTCTGGATCTCCAGTCAATGTGACCGCTGAGGCTGTGAGCTCTAAAGGGATCCTGCTCACATGGTTTGCTGTCCCTCTGGCACAGAAGAATGGAATTGTACTTGGATATAAGGTGTGTTAAACTCACACACATGGATTTACACACATACAAACATATACACACACAACCAATTCTGCTCTAATGATCAGCCTAATGTTTATCAGAGTGACTGGATGAACGCTGATAAAAGAGGAGCAGGGAGAAGCGCTGGCTCTATTGATTGACGTGCCGGTTATCGCATTGCGTTCCGGGATTTGTAGTATCTGGGGCGTTTTTACTGTATACAAGCGGGCCGGTTAATATACAAATTAGGCCGGATGTAATTGTTGTGCGGGCAGGATGTGGCCCATGGGGCCTTTAGTTTGACACGTCTGTTCTTATTGAAATGAAAGGGAGTGGTTTCCTACTCGAGCTTGTCATTCATTTGTTCATCATCCTTCATCTATGTGTTGACTCTATGATGAAATGGCAACTCGTCAAGGGTGTACCCCATGTCAATAAGCTATTTTTAAAGAAAAATAGGAGATTGGACTTTTTCTTCAAATGAGCTTTGGTGAGTCCGATGGATTCTAATGTATCTTAACCTGTTGATAATTGCTGGCCTTAGATGGTTGTTGTTTCTGTGTTGTGAATGACGTCCAGATCGTCTGCCGTTGCCGATGTGACTTTGGGAATGTATGTTTTATATTGGTGAAGTTTTTTGATGGCAGTTTAATTGCGGGAGTATAGCGCCTATGGCCCAGATAGAAATTCCACAGACCCCCTCTGATGTCATATCATTAAAGATGTAATTAGAAATAGCCTACTTTGTTTTCCTTTTCTGAATTCCCTTATTCTTTTTTGCAAAATATTGATGTTGGATCGATATCGGCAATATTAGGTTTTATTTTACCTGGCATCGGGTCGAAAAGCAAATTAGTGGTACCGCACATCACTATTGTGGCTTCAGCTTCCACGTATATGACGTCATACTTTTCTTACCAGGTTCACCTGGTTAAATAAAAGAGAGGCTGTGAAGTTTAGACAATGTGTTGCCTTAGAGACAATGGATGATGCATTTATGAATAGTAGACAACAATCCATAAAGCCTTTCACTGAAAAGTGTTTTTTAATTTGAAATGTAAAACATAAACTTCAGCTTAGGCAAGAAGAGGCGATGTGTTAAGTATAGATGCATTATGTTAAAATGCTTTGGAGATTCTGTATTTTTATTTAAGCCTAGATTTGCAACCCACTTAAATAAAGTCTGCCAAACAAAGTCAGAGAAGTCCTGCAACCATCGGATGAAATTATTCGGAATTATCTGAAGTGGAGGTTCCTGCATTTAAAAAAAACTTGGTTGAGAATGAAGTGCAGGAAGCTTTTTTTTTTAAAGTTTTTTTTTAAGTGCGCCACTTAAAGGCAATCACATCGTTTCTCCTACACTCAATGTGATTCAACCTACTTTTGTGTGAGCTCCAGGGGTTTATTAGAATGCAATTCACTTCCGTTTTAGACTTTAAAATCAAAAATAGACACATACCAGTTTCCTGCTTTCTTTCTGCTTTTCTTGTTCAGTGGGATGTGAACAAGACAGAGAAGTTACTCTAAAGCTTTCACAAATATTTCTGCTGAATATAATTGAGGAAAACAGAGGAGATGATATATTATCCAACATCAGTTGGAGACAGTATTAATATACCTTTATATAAGGTTTATGAATATAGATCTCTTGGTGACAGTATAAAGTTGACAGCTCACTCATATGTACAATTTTTCTTCAACAAAGTAATTCTTAAAATTGGACTGTATTAACAAAATATGTGTAGTCCTCTTGTTCAAGCTTACAAATAACTTACTTTGGTAATTAAATTACATAGAATTAAGTAAAGTAGAACAGCACAGTCATATACTGTATAATAAAAAAAAACAATCACCCTCACTCCTTTGGCAGTGGGGAGTGTCTTCTTCAAGCTCGGGTGTCAAGGAGTTTACTAGGACTGCATTATTCAGGACAGATCTCAGGTTTTGTTCCTGTAATCTGCTGGGGCCTTTCTTCCGGTTTCCACTTTGGCTTTCACCTCCTACATTTGTTCTAGCAGTTCCTTAAGCCCCTGGTATTTCTCAATCTTTTCATGCTCCTTCCTGCTGATGCTACATATCCTCTCAGACCTGGATCATGGCTGCTGGACAGTCTGAGGTCAGTGGTGGTCGCGTCTGATGCAGCGATACATAACATCTCAGAGGTTCTCAGGTGGATTCTGGATCAGGGAACATGTGGACCAGTCAATGGCATCAATACCTTCATCCTCCATGAACTGCATACACACTCTGGCCACATGAGGCCAGGCATTGTACTGGACCAGCAGCAGCCCAGGGTTACTAGTGTAAGGTCTGATAGTGGGTCTGAGTTTCAACCTGGTACCTAACAGCAGTCAGGGTACCTTTGGCTAGCCCATGGAGTTCTGTGAGACCATCCAAGGGTCTGTCTCATCAGACCATCATGGACTCACCACCAAACCGGTCCTTCCGGATGATGATGCAGCAGCATGACGTTCTCTACAGTATATCCAGACTCTGAGAAGGCTGCCGCAAAACCTCAGTTTGGACCTGCTCTCATCTGTGAAGAGAATGGGGCACCCATGTAGAACCTGCCATAATGCTGTTCTGTGGTGAACAACAATTGAGCTCCACAATGCTGGCCTGTAAGCACAGGTCCCAGTAGAGGATGTCGGGGCCTCATGCCCTCATGCAGTTTGTTGCTGACAGTTTTGTCTGAAAAATTACACCAGGAGCCAACTGGACCTCATTTTGTAGGGATATGGCAGTGCTCCTCCTGTTTCTCCTCACACTGGAGGACGCCCTGGATGCTGCTTTTCAAGCTCAAGATTAGCCATTCCTCCAGCGTGGAGAACAATAAACACATAAACATGACTAAAAAGGCAAAACATAAAGGAAATATGACAGGAAGTATAAAACTAACTAAACAACATACAAAACACTTTCAAATTAAAACAGGAATACAGATCAGAATGATGACGAAAAATCATTCAAAATAAGAGAATCAATACTAAATTAAAACAGACACATGACAATTAAAAAAACCCAAATAAACTTTAATTTGCTGTACAACCGTCAGATGCATTTGCATAAACTTGGTGTCTACAGACAGGTAAGACTTAAGTGTTTTAATGTCAGTAACATTGTACCTATTACTATCTTTGATTTTTTTCAGTGACTGAGGGTTAGTCATCTTCTCCATAGCATATATGCCAAACTGTATACCCTCTTCTTAGCTCAACAGAGTAATGAAGAATGTGTCATGTATCATCAGTGCGGATTGTGATTGCTTGTGTGACATGTGTGACCATTTATGTGTTTGTGTGTCCAGGTGTTGTACAGCGAAAAGAACTCAGAAAGTCCCCCCAGGGTTCAGGTGACAGAAGGAGAGGGGAGTGTGTCGCTGCTCCTTGGGAGTCTCCAAAAATACACAGTGTACGTGCTGCAGGTGCTGGCGTACACGCAGATGGGCCACGGCCCCCCAAGCAGCGCTATACTGCTCCAAACCAAAGAAGATGGTAGGAGTTCTCTTAATTTCTGTCTTGGTCTGATCAATTACTATTTTGTTTAGCAGTTTGATCAATTTTGGCTTTATTCTCACCTCTGTAGTTGTTTTTCACCTTTGCTTCTTTTTTGTCAGCCTTCACTGATCATCAACTGTATTCAGCTCATTCCTCAGAATCCTCCCACCGCTCAGACATAGAGAACACACTTTGTATGAATTTGTTAATGTGTAATATGCATGCAGATCTCTTCAGATGAATAGGCAGCAGACTTTTGAAGATGCTAGCAACCTGCACTGTTCTTTTTGATGAATAAAGCACCAGACAGAAACACTCAAAAATGCTCACGGAGTAAGACTTCCATGTGCACAGTCACATTCATCCCCTATCAAGCAGTGTCACATTTTGAAAGTTTTCTCCTTTCTGATTAGATAAGCACAGGAAGCACAGTCAATTCCCTGCAATGGTATAATGAACCTCCACTGTATCTGTCAGTCACGCATATTCAAATATTGCTCACACACACACTAACACACACACTTACACTTTCACAGTCAATATGACATGTATTTGGTCATCTGGAACATGCACTTCTATCAGACAGAACAAAGAATTACATTTTCTATTTTGTGTCTTTCAAATGTACCTAATGAAAATGTATAAGATGCTCCATCTATATATGAATTAATATATTCAAATGCGTACATACACAAACTTGAATGTGGCTGTGGAGAGAATATACATATACACCTGCGGTACCACCATAATAACTTCAATGTTTGATTTTGAATTGCTCTCTTTCTCATTAGTGTCGAAGAAGTCCATTTCTGTTCTTTCTGCTGCTATTCTGACGTAATATTAGACTTAATCTCTGCTGCCAACTCCCATCTCTATTTTTCTTTCCAGTCCCAGGCCCCCCAGGTAGGATGGTGTTTCCAGAAGTTCGATTGTCATCAGTTCGTGTGGTTTGGCAGCCACCCGCAAACCCCAATGGTATCATATTGGGTAAAGAAAACAACCACATACAAACATTCTTAAGAGCAAGTAGATATTTGAGATTTATTTTCAATTGCTGGAGGACTTACAGTAGGAATGAGTTTGCTGTTCTAAGCAACATGTATACATATGTGCATAGGCTCTCACGTGCACAAACACACACAAACAAAACACTGTGATCTTTCAAATGAAGGAAGGTGAAATCTCTAGAATGGAAAAGACCTCATTCTGTTTTTAGCTTTCAAGTGTGATGTGTGTATGGGTTTGCATGTGCGTAAGTGTCAATGATCAAGCTTGTACCAAGGAAAACGGCTATTATAGCAGCTGAAGCAAGACACTGTCCTTACTTCATAAATAGCCATCACTTATTTCTGTAACTGCAAAGAGGGCCTTTAGAGTGAATCAGAAAGAACAGATTAATGAAAAAGCAGATACAAATAATTGTGCTGCTCTTTGTGGGTTTTCAACCCAAAGAGTTCTGACACAGAAGGTGGGTGAAAAAGACGTAAGACCACAGAAGGAATTAGGAAAAGTGAGGTACTTCTATTTTCACATGTTCTTTCTGAAATATAATGCAATCTAACAATAATAATAATAATAATACATTTAATTTATAATGCACTTTACATTTGGATCAAATCTCAAAGTGCTAACAATGAAGTGTGTGCGTTGTTTTCGTACACTATAGCCACAAAATGAAATAAGGTAAGGTAAAGTAAGGTTAAGGGAATTTAAGTTCAACGGACTTTATTTGCAGTTTGATGACTTTGGTCTCATATGTTATCACTACCTGTTACTACCTGCAGTAAAAACTATACAGTAAACATACCATCTGATATAATTGTAATTTAACCACTGCTTTGTTAATACATGTAGTTTTCAAAAACCACAGTTAGGGTTTTCGCTCGGACCAGCTGGTGTGTGCATTCCAAAAAAATATTAATCGATAATTGGGGCACGGAGTTGTCTACTTTCTCTCTCTATTGATATATCTATATGTACCTATTTATATAAAGAAGGGGAAAATAAAATATCACAAGCTTAAATGATTTCAGCAAACACAAGAGTAATTAGTCATTATTATTCACAGATATTTCAATGGCATTTATAAACATAAAATTAAATGCAATTTAAAAAAAATAATAATTCAAGCATAGCACATGGTGAAATATCAACCAAATTAAATGAGACTGTAACGATGAAAAATCATTCATTTGACTCAGTAGTCATCTCTTTATTCAGCATTCAGAGGTTATATGCAAACTCTGTAAAAGCGATCCAAACTTTGCATGGAGTCATGTAATTTAACACTGTCAGTGATTATGTAATGTAGAAATGGGACACCAGTAGATGTAGTCTGAGAATCCTGTGGTTTCCATTGAGTTTCTCAATAACACAGTCAAGGCCAGTGAGGCTTGAGCAACTGAAATGACCAAAGCTTATAGATATTGGCTTTAAATGTCTTATTCTGAAGTAGTATGAAATATCATGTACATGTTACATCATTTCAGTAGAAAAAGGAGAACGAGCTTCCTCTAACATGACATAGTCACTTTGTAATGGCAGTCATTATGTGATATCCTAATGATATTCAGTAGAGTAGATAATGCTGTGCTCTGACCCAATTGTTTAGATGCAAGAGGATTTGTTATCTCGGCACTATCCAATAATCTTCCTCACACTGCTGTCATATTCAAATGCATCTAGACAATCTGAGATTATCACATACAAAACCAGATTATATGCCTCTGAGCTCATTACCAAACGAACAGCCTTACTGTCAAATAATCACTTCCACTCTACACTTGTTTAGTTGTGTATGTTTGGACAGTAAGACATACAATCTTTACATTAACTGTCTTTCTGTTTGGTCAGTGATGTGTGGAATGCATTGTTTGGTATCATAAAATAGAAAGCATGTCAAACGATGTTAGTGTTATCACATGGCTTACTGCACATGAGACTGCAAAACAATAAAACAGACATATGCTTTGTCGCTGGCGTCACACTTGAAAATGTGTGGGATGCAGCTTTGTTTTGTTATGTTTTCAGGTTTTATCCTATCTCATATTGTGCCATCTTTAATACCTTTGAGCTCAGTGATCCAAAGACGCCCAAAGACATTATCAAACACAAGACTTCAGAACATATTTTAAATGATTTCCTCCTCCTTTTTTCTGTCCCTCACTAGGGTACCAAATATCCTACCGCTTGGACAGCAGGGACCCACAGCAATGGACCACAGTGGAGGTGGGCTCCAATTCTCGACAGTTCACTGTCACGGGACTTACACCTGAGCAGATTTATGTGTTCCGGCTCATTGCCCGCACCGCCATTGGCTGGGGTGAAGAACAGGAAGCCATGGTTTTTACCACTGAACGTAGAGGTAAAGGACAAACACAACCTTTTAAGCTTTATGTTATGTCTCTTTTTCACGTAAACCGCTTATGTGGTCAGTGTTCAGGGGGTAAAGGGGTCGTACTGGAAGGTCAGTGGTTCAATCCCCCGGTTCCTTCAGGCGACAGATCGAAGTGCTTTTGAACAGGATGCTGAACTCCAAAGTGCTCCAAATGGCTGTTCCTTTGTTATGAGAGTTATTGTGAGTGGTTTCCGCTCCTACACCAGTGTATGAATGTTGGTGTGATTTCTGGCTTGTGTTGAGAAATGCTTTGAGTGGACAGTCAGAATAGAATGTTGAGATATATATATATATATATATATATAAATAAGTCCATTTACATTTATAAACCCAAAAAGGAACAGGCATGTCACAATAACTACATAATCATAAAATTGCAATTATTTTAGAATTGCTTCAATGCATCTTCATAAATATATTTGGGTGAAACAAAAATGTCAGACTTTATGTTTTCCCACATCAATTTTCACTATTTGATATTTTTCTTGCGCTTGTCTATGATGTAGTCTTGATGCACTTATTCCGCAGTGAGTGGAGAATTAAATTTGGCATTGAGCCTCTGACGGGTTTTGTTTTTTTCCGAGGAGCTAAAACTTTTCAATGGTCATCTATTGATGTGAACATCATGGATCATTACAGCTTATTTGTATAATGAAACTGTAATGAGATTTATACTATTAAGGGATATTATGTCAGAGGGAGAAAATTATGACAGTCTTACCTCAAATTATAACATTCTAAAAATAAAGAAAATACTGGAATATGTCTGTTTCCAAAGTGTCCTCTTATAGTTAGGAATATATCCGTATAAATATTCAACTTATCCATAAAGCCCTTCAAATTTAATGGAGCCAGTATAACATATGTGTTCAATTTGTTGTTAGAAAAAAAATTCCTCTCTACATTGTTGGATAAATAGACAGGAAAAATAATGTTATTAGTTAAAACACATACAACAAGTTCTTTATCATACACTCCTATTATAGAACTATGATGTGTACAGTGTGGCATTTGAAGCAAAGGAAGGTAATACTTGTAATACATTTCACATTCTATTAAAATAATGCAAATGGAAATTAAATTGGTTTGGTAAATAAGATTTTGTAAATGAGACAATTTTTAGCAGGAGCGACTTTAATAAGGTTAATAATGTGTTGTAATGAATGTGCTTTCCAAAAGGCTTGTCATTTGGAATGTTAATTGCAATTGTTTTATGGTTATTTTGCCACCTCTTTTCATATTGACTTTCAGGTGGTCAGAGCTAATACGTTGTCACACATTATGTTGTTTCATACAGTAATGCAAATGCAGAGTCTGGAAAGGTTAGGTATAAATTTTTGCCATTTAAAATTTTTATGATCTCTTCCACCCTACTTAGAAGTGTAATGAGTTGTGGTTTGTATAAAGTCATCACAGAGGTACGTTTAGTGAAAAAACAGCATGCAGGAGTTTCATGCGTGAAGATCAACGCTTCGACAACAGATAGCTTGTTGTTGGATATGCAGAATCTTTTATTACTGTGCTCTAAATATTACTCAAGATAACAAAAAGTATGACATTTCCATTTTGATGGATATTTTACACACAGAACAAGACGAGCTAACATTTAGAAACTCCTGTGGATTAAGAGCTGCTTGGAAGTAAGTTTAGATGTTGAAATCAGCAGGTATTAGCCCTCCTACCGGGACAGGGTGAGACAAAGGAGTTTCAAAGACTGCCTGGGCCTGTACATCATAGTCCATAAAAAATGCGCTGCCTAACCTGGTTTGTTTAATCTTCATGAACAATTATTACACTATTAGACCAAAGACTACTGTGGCATTAAATCTTTACAAGCATGATTAGTATTTTTCACCCACCGCTGACTACGTTCTCAGGATTAGGCACTCTGTTGTTGGTAGCTGTAAAATTCACAGTTCATATGTGAGAAAGAATTTGTCTCAGAAAACCCTTGACAGTGGAAGTCTTTCTACCAATGAGCAGAGAGCACCATCTATCAGTCATGATCATTTTCTCTCTTAGAGCAGCAAAAAAATGTTTCAATATTTGGCGATAACATATTATCTAATTCAAGCCTCATCATTGAGTATAATCTAAAAATAACAATTGTAATTAACATGCTCAAACATCAGGTACGACAGCCAGTGCTTACGGCAAGGTTGTAGGAGCCTCAGAAGATACAGCAAATATCCCAAGACAGTTTTGTTTGCAGAATCCTATGAGAGAAGAAATTTCTCCACCAACAGGAAGTCAGTGACCAAAAGGACATTTAAAGAGGTAAAGGGAAGCATGAGAAACATAAAAAAAAAATTATTTTTTACATTCAACATCTCTGTTGTAAATGCTATTGCTTACTGCTGTAAACTACCAACAACAAATGCACTGTCATTCACTGTGAGCAGGATGTTTCAGGAATACAGCTGAAAACACGGACAAGAAGTTCAAACTAAACTAAAGATAAAACACATCCAAAAACTGGGATCTGATCAGGGATAATTGGCAAAAACAATTATTCAGGGTACATCAGAAAAAATGTTTCAGAAGAAGAATCTTTAACAACTCAACTCATTCCTTATTTCAATTGTTCTTGACAAGTGTAGTGTTTAGTTAATGTAATTTCATCATACCAAATGTTTCTGAGTCATTAAAAATAGATAATTCAATTTCAGGTTATAGGAAAAAGGTTGAGGCAACTTAATGTAACATGAATAGCAAACTCATCTGAGAACATTTCTACATTTCATGTCATGTCACTAATTTTCATTGGCAATGATGATTATGAATAATGGAGTGAACAACGCCCATGATCCCACACCAATGAATTAAGTCAAACAACATCTTTGTTATTAGTGCTTTTCATTGAGAGACACCTCGCAGCAGTACCTACATTAAGCTCTGTCTGCTAGCGGCACACAGTGTAAATGTCATTACTACTTACTGTCATTACCAGACTGTGCTCCAATGGTCAGGCACATTGTCTGAACATTGGGATCTTGTCACAGCAGAAAGTATCAGTGCCACACACCAACACAGTCCTTTCATATCAAATACATTATAGCTGACTACATTGTTCAAATGTATCAGCTGAAGCTACGAGCCAATCCTCATATGTGTTACAGTGTGTGAGTCAGTGTGTTCACATCACTATAGGTTTTGATCTTTGTGATCCAAAGCATAGCGTGAGAAATATGAATGTTTCGGGTGTGAATTCAAAGTTAACTTAATTTATATTATATCCAAACAACTTTTTTTTTATTAACTTGGTCAGTTAAATGTGCTGCTGCAAAACTACTCTGATATATTGACACTGCAAATTACAACAACACCCCAACAGCCTACCCAAAGACCCAGATGAATAGGCACGAAAAGTTTGGAAACTTTGCCCGTTATAGGGAGATCAGGGAACCCTTCTAGAGCCAGACCGGGGACGGGAAGCGTCTAGTGGCCGGCCCTTTTTCCATGGGGCTCGTTGTGCTCAACTCGAACAAGCTTCATGGAGCTGCCGGCCTGTCGGCTCACCAACTACAGGGATGGGATTCGGGGACGGATGCAAAGCAGTAGTAAAAAATCATATATGGACAAATATTTAGCATATATCACATTTGATTTATATAGCATTCTTTGAACAGCGTAATATAATTCTTTGGTGAGAATACATGGAGGAAAGTTTTAAGTACCGGGTGGTAATATCAATTTAAAAATGAATATACTGTGGTGTCTCTGTAGGCTATCGCAAGAGTAAGTGGGTTTACATGGACAGACTAATTACGATTAGATTCGGAAAAGACGTCTAATTGCAAAAGAAATGCTGCATGTTAACACCATTTACAAACGGAAAGAACCTTTCCGAATTAGATTTCATTCCTTTGCAAGGAGGTAGTCTAAGTCCTTTCGCAAAGGAAAGCCTTTGTGGAGAGCAGACAGGGAGACGCATATGGTATCAGGAGTGAGGTAATAGTCAGTGTGTAGATGTTCTTGTGTGCAATTTAAAAAATAAGTGCAAATTAATTAAACTTCAGAGAAAATCAATAATGTTTTTATTTCTTGACTTAATCAATAACCCTTAACATTTAAACATTTAAGCCAACCAGCCGCAACTGTGTGATTTTGTTTTTGTTTGTGCATTCACTGCATCCACTTATCACACACCTACTGCCAAGACATTTGTAAAGATAGTGGGTCCCAGAACCCTTCTTCAACTCCACTCAACATCAACAGGAAATAAATAGTCATACTCACACACAGTAACAAACAACGTTTCTTTGTTACTAAAGTGCTTTGATATTTTGTCTCATTTTGACAATATGTATGCAACTTAAAATAATATATGATACATAGGTGATATTAATTTAGACTGCACACATCCTGCTGTACAAGATATCTGCAGGATATGGTACATGATAGTCTCATTTTGTCCTGGTGACAATTCAGCTTAACATGTAAAGCTACTCAAAGGAATCAAGTTAAAGGAAAAAACAGAATTATTGAGTAGAGAAGCGGATTGAATGTGTATGTTTCGATACCGAGAACTAATTTTCATCTGGGTTTGTGCAGCTCCAGTGAACTGATATCTTGTATGTCATGTTTATGCATGGTCAGGTTTCAAATTGACTTTATACGTGTGTACATGTGTATGACAAAGACAAAGAATGTATTACTTTATAACTGAAAGAAACATTTTTAAGTGACAATACACCCTGAATTGAAAATCTTTCCATCCAGTCCAACTAAAATTGAAACTAACTAAAAGCAGCCCCTGAGAGTCTTATAGATTTAAATCTGTATTCCCAACCACACATCTATTTGTAAAATTTAGACACAAACTACGTCCTGTAAAGAGAAGCTGTGCTATCTGTAACTCGTCAGTCCCAACACACCATGACTACAGTTGAAATAAGAGTACTGCTCTGTTTTTTCTGTTGTTCACGTTCGTATTTATCTCCATGGTAAAAGTGGGTTTATGTAGATCAGTGAGTCGATGCTTTGACCGTTTTTCATTTTCTATTTTTTGGATCCAGCACATCCTTGACGTCTGGTAATGTGCAGTACTCTCTCCGTAAATTTATCAACCAGCTTCTACTCAAGCTCTTTACAAATCTCTCCATATGATTACCGTGTTTGTCACAATACATTCACAATATGTTAGACTACTAAACAATATAATTTATCTATGAATACATTTTTTGGATTGTCGATCAGGTGAAATGTTTTGGTAGTCAATTTGAAATTGAATTAATTCATTTGTTGCTTTATTTTTGCCTTCCTTCCACTTCAATGCCTTTGTCCTCACCCATAATCACAGAGCGTCCCCAGCCCCCCAGGAAGTTATCTATTCCTCAGGATGGGGTTGAATCTCGCCGTCTCCACCTCCACTGGGTGCTGGGTGGCTCTGGCTCCTCCCCGCTGAGGTACTTCACACTGCAGATCAAAGAGCTGCCTAGCGGTGACTGGATCACACACACTGCTGACATCCCATACAACGTGACCAGCTGGACCATTGACAGGTACACCTTTACACTTTTTTACAGTCACACAAACATATCTGCCTGTGCGGCTACAATATAAAGTTTGAACATCAACTCACAGTTTGCCAAACCAATCCCAAAAAACAGGTGTCATTTTCATAGCTTAGCAACAGTAACTCTGTGTGGCAGCCCTGTCAGGACACAAATATTCATGATGGATTAAATAGTTTGTTGGCCCTGCAGTTTGCTCTGACTGGCGAACTAAACACTAACCACAGTAATAACCAAGTGTTATTTCCTTGAAGCTTTTCATGGAGTGGGTGTAAGAAGCTGTATCCATTGTTGTATCCACCAGCTGTGTGAATGAGAGTCCTGGGTTGCATTGTGGGCGAATGTTTGCATTTATGTTGTTGCACTGGTTTAGTAACATGAAAGGAATTTTACCGAGACACTGATGACACAGAGCGTACGAAGTTCAATGAGTTTATAATCAAAATACACATGGACAACTAGGTTATCAGTGTTTGGACAAATGCAGTCCAAACACTACCCACAGGTAGCAGGGAATAGGCAACGTCCAGGAAAACAAGTCAAAGAACCAGCAACAACAATCATAGGTAGGAACAATAGAACTGGACTGTACAGGTGAGGGAAGAACAGGGAAACTCTTCAGGGCAATCAAAAGATGAGAAAAAAAAAACAAAGACAGGAAGTGTGAAAAAAATAATGACACATGAAAATAAAACCTTTCAAAATAACAGAGTATGTGTTAGCGATTTACTGAGCTACATGCCTAAATGCCTTGTTACACATTAGCTTGAAATGATTATGGTCGAATGAATTAAGAATCAAATTTAACATTGGTCCTTTTTTTATTCATATAATATAATTATGTGTCTCAGCATTGCTTTACAAGAGCAATAGATTTATTTATTATTTTCCAAACAAATTACATATTTAAGACAGCGAACACTGTTTTTATGTATATAGTCATGATGGCATCAGCTTAATTTGCTACTTAGTTACAACTGATAAAATATGCAGTTTGGCGATCAATGATTGTCAAATTCTTTTGACAAAGTTAAAGTTGTACAGCTGCCACTGAGATCATTGTAAAAATGCATATGTATAGTCCAATAACAGAAAGCTAGACATGCAGCGCAATGGTTACTTAGCAGGAGGGGGGCTTACCTTACAGGCAATTACACCGTCTCAATATTCTTTGGAGAAAACTGAAAGAAAAATCCCACAACAGCCTTCTGTTTTTTGTTTCTGTTACACGCTGCTTATATGGAAATTTTGTTCAGCAGGGCATGGCGGATTGAACTAGTTAATTTAGCAATTTGTAAAAATCATTTTTACAGGCTAAATGTTTGTACACCATGTTTGTACACCATGTTTCTACACCATGTTTGCACATTATGTTTGTACACCATGTTTCTACACCATGTTTGTACACCATGTTTCTACACCATGTTTCTACACCATTGTGCAAAGTTGGGGGAAGAGGGTTTGCTTTACTTTGTCTGGGCATACATCTAAGAATTAGAATGCAGATTGAAAAGTGTTTATTTATTCAGCACACGTTAAACCATGAAAGGTTTTTGCAATGAAAAAAAAGAACCATATAAAAATTGCAAACAGGGAGGGCAGAGTAATCATAATCACTGCGGAAACTTGCAGGATCTCAGTTACCTAATCACAAAACCACAGCGGTAACTGCTCCCTGTCGTATTACCTTTTTTTCTCTCTTTGCCTTCATGCTTTCAAGTTTTTCCATTCTTTTAACATTTTTTTCTTTTCTATTTGTCATCCCTCTTTTAATAACCAATTCCTTTCCTCCTCCCTCCCTCCCACCCACAATTAATCCATCCAAATATACATCAATCCATCATAAATTATTGCTTTCAGAAACCATAATCCTATTTTCTTCATCATCAAGTATACTTTCACATCACAAGCGTCATCGTTAAATTCTGATTTCTTACTCAGAAGAGATTTGGTTTTGGTGACTGTTCATATTCACAATTAAAGTGACCCTTATCTAGCTCTAATTTGAATGCATCTGTCCTCTGAAAGAGCTTGCTTGCATACATTGGTAAATGTTTGCAAGAGTCATCTTTGACAACAACAATAAAATTCATATTTGTGTGTCAATTATTCATTGCAATTCTTAAGCATGTATGACATTTAAATCTGAAAGACTGGAAGCGCTTTGTCAGCTGTCCTTGAGCAGATCACATACAGCTGATGATCTGCACTAAGCACATACATACAGTATATGCAAAAAGATGCATTTATTCTGCATGATGTCACATTGCCACAAATTGGATTTGCAACCCAATAAGGGCCACATATGAAAGAGGCAAAAATCTGGTCTGAAATGGAGTCAGTTCAACCTACTAATATGAGCATAGGAGTTTAAATGCCATCCATTGCTAGAGGGTATCATTCTTATAGCATGTCTTCTTTTTTAATCCTTTTCTGTTTATGCATCCATACTCTTTCCCCTAGTGAGACTCCATTATGGCAGCGGGTGATAGTGGTTAGAGAGGATGGTACCCCCAGCTTCCCTCAAAGGCTTACTAGCAGATATACGATTAGTACCCGTGTGTTTCAGATTGGTCACGACAGTGGTGATGTTGTTGGTTTTAATACAATTTTGAGCTCATTCTATCACTTGAATCTCTGATTACAGCACAGGAAAATGCATTAGCGTACACCAAATGCTCACACTAATATCTATCTATGCTTAATTGCTGTTTTCCACTGAGCCATCTTCGGACCCCAAAAGATTGTCCAGATCCCCAGGCTGATATGCTAATAAAGTACACACCCTTCCAAACACTGTCCTTTGCATCATCCCAGTGCTGTTAGTACCCCAACCTCTTTGAGCTCTGTCTCTTTGATGTTCTGTTCTTACGATACTCACTACCCCATGGGGGTTTTTTTGTCCATTATTGGGCCTTGCCCTTTACTATACTTACTTTTGTATTTCTACTGCTAACTGTTCCCTCTGAAGTCTGTGAGACCATTTAAGTACTTCAAGTTATATGTGAGTAGTAATACAAAGAGAATGGAATGTCTTACAAATGATTAAATTGCTTGTGTTACTAATATGTTGTATCAATAAGAAATGAGGACAAATGCGTGTTTTGCCCCTGAATGTACTTTTTAAATTTTTATCAGTGTCACACAATGTGCAGGAGTGAGTACATTTAAACTACTAGTATCCTGGAAGGCACCATATTGTAGGCTTGTTCAGCTGGTCTTTACCAATAGGTACATGGTTGTTGGACTGATTGTAAGTGGTTCTAGAGAAAAGCGACTGATTTAAATTGTTATTCAGTGATTAGTAATGCATTCACCTGGCTTAGAGGAGAACTGCAGAAAGTTTGTTGTGGTAGAATAGCAGTAAATACACTTTGGCAGTGGAAACAATTAGGAAAGGTGTCAGATGATTATTATTCAAGACCATATCTGCTCTTCAGAGCCCATTGAGAGAGCATAACACGTCCATGAAAGAGAGTGGTTGGTTTTGTTATGTTATTCAAAGTGTAAGGGCTACACAAGGGACTTTGACACTTGTGGTGTGTGTTAAAGCCCTGATTTGGGTTTTTGAACTGTTTGTTCCTTGTATGGCATTTATATGGGATGTATGGTAGGGTAAGCGGAGAAGATGATGTAGAAATTATTTTTAAAAATATAAAAAGAAAAATAAGGCTTTCCGAATATATTTGGTTTGGGAGGTCTTGCACATAGTTACAGATTTTCAGATCTCCTTATTGAGAAATTTTGAATGGTTTATCTGTCTTTTTATCAATGGCCGAATTACAAAATACAATGCTTGCAGCAATTGGTTTAGAAATAAAATCATATTCAAAAGATATGACATAATACAATTCCAGAATAAATGTATTTGAATTAAGGAATTTTTTTATTTGCTCATTTGCATACATAAAAAGTTGTGTCCTCATTTTCCCATAAATAAGTGGACAAATTTATTAAAAAAATAAATATCTGATTTAATTTCTATATTTGAATTTTAGTACTATTAAGACATAGACAATTTAAAAGCATTTAAAATTCCTGACCAACTGAATGACAATAAAATTTAGAGTACAGAGTAAACTTCAAGATGATGCCTTCGTAAGAGAATAGTTAAACAGAGACACTGACTGTGGTCACTTTAAACATCACAGTCAGAGCAGATTCATTTTTCAGCCCACAGTAACACAGAGGACTGTAAAACGCTATTGCTAGTACTTTGCCTAATCTATAGTCGGGCCCAAACAGACAACAAATAATTAACATAATTTTATGCAAGTGGCCTTTACCAATCCAATCAATACCACTACGACTCTCTTCATTAGGACAAAAAAAAATTCCTCAATAAGCTATTCTTCTGAGCCAGCGATGACGTTGGCAAGGCTGCTCTCTTCTCAACCATGCTCAAAATTATCATCCATGCTACAAATTATCAGAAGAATCTTTTAACACAGATTTAGGTATTTTTGCAATGTACTCTGTGCACAGAATCAAATCCCTGCTCATCCCAATGTGAAAGAATGATGCCATAACTGGCAAAGCCCTCATTGAATTTTGTCTGCACTTCCCCTTATGAGATGAAAGAAATACACTATTCAACTGAAAAGAAGAAGAAATCCTTTATTAATCACATACAGCCATACACAGTACAACATAGTGAGATCATATCCCTGCATTTCACCCATTCCTGAGAGAGCATTTGGCTGTCCCTTTAAGTGCCTGGGGAGGTATGGTTTCAGGGTCTGCTCAAAGACCCTATGACACATGGACCCTGGTGTGACTTGAACCAGCTACCTTTGGATCTTCAGATTGGGAGAAAGCCGCTCTACACACTGAGCTATAGGGGACTCTTATAGTTGGTCTACATGTAGACGATACTGTATGTGAATTACTGATTGTTAGTAGTATAGCCCCCTTATTGTTCTGTTTGTTGAACACAGTCCTGTAACACAGCTGTAAATGCTTATCTATGTGTTTTTGTGTTTATAGCCTTAAGCCCTTTACATCATACAAGTTTCGGATGCTGGCGACCAACGATGTAGGAGACAGCATCCTCAGCAAGGAGACAGAGGCTGTTCTAACTCTACAAGATGGTGAGAAACTAGTAACACTGATGGAGCAGGAGAAAAAGACAAGAAATTATGAGGATATGAAAAAATTATTGAGATGTACTTTAATAAGATGTTTGTACACAACCTTTTTTCCTTACAGACTCTTTTTCTTTGTGTTTTCTCTCTCCAGTGCCTGATGAACCTCCAGTGATCCTCACAGTGAAACCAACAACCACTACCTCAGTGCTAGTGCAGTGGAAGGTATTTTCAGACAAAAGACACACACACAGACCTGCACAACAAAACTTTGAGAGTAGATTAATCACCTACCTGACAGATGGGGCCAATGCACTGTTAGTACATGTGATGGTGGATACAATTATAATTATGTCTTGAACCAGGAATGGTCGAAGGACAACACTGACTTAATAAAATTGAAGGGCGCACAATGCAGTTTTGGCTGTGTGAGAGAAATGATCAAAATCTCCATGAGGACACAAGCAGGAGAGATATTAGTGGGAGAGAGAAGTAAACCTCAGCAATGTTCAACAACAGGGAGAAAGGAAAATTTTTCAGCAATTTCATCATCCCTTACATGAGTGCCAAACCAACTAAAACTTCACTCGGTGTTAAAGTCGGTCAAAGCCAGACCCTTTATTTGGCTTTTAAAGTGGGTGTCCCTGATAAAATACTGTTTTGCCAGTCTGCCAGTTTTGCCAGTGCCACCTCACTACAACAAGAAAATTCACTCCAGAATTCTCCGGACATTTCCTTTGTGAGTAATGGAGTACAAATACTTCTTTACACCTACCTGTTTGTGCTTCTTTGAATGTTTTCAGCGACCCAGTGAAAGCAGTGTAAACGGGATGCTGACTGGATATCGCCTGTATTATAGAGAACTCCCAGGAAACACATCCAGTTTCACTGAAGCAGATGACCAGGGAATCGAAAAAGTGACAGGTGCCCTCATTACAAGTTAGTGGCACCCACTCTAATGTTAACTATTCACTAAAGCCTCTCCTAGTAACTGTTGCTATTGCTTTATTGTCTGTTCTCATTCACCACATATGGACTTTACTGAGATTAATGTAAATTATAACAGTAGTACTAATAGGACTTGATGTTTCAGTTGCTGTGAAAGGTTGACGCTCTTGATTTTGGCAGTCTGATTATATTGGTGAAGATTGAGAGTAGGGACGTCTTTGGGGTCCACAATTGGGCACCCTCTTCATTTATTTTTTTGTTTGTCCCTCGACATCCAACTGGGCAGCTGAAATTGGGGCGCAAAAGGCCATGTACTTGTTGTCCTCCGCACCTCCCTAGCTTTATCTAGGTTGGCTATGGTTAGGTTTAATTTGTTCTTATTTACTTTAACCTCCCTTTTTTTTTAAGTCACCCAACCCAGTTTGGATTAGGTGGCTTAAATATTTAAAATTTCCGGATATACCGTCAGATGTATACGTCAGGATCAGCAGGGGTTTCGGACTTTTGTTACAAGACACCCTACCCTGAGGCAGCCCTCTAGGGTGATCATGTCCCTGAGTGTATCCTGTAGCCAATTGGGTTAAAACTTTCCTAATCCTAATGTGCAATTTAGGTGCTATACATTTATCAAACCATAATTACTGTGTTATTACTATAATTTTTATATTAAACTGCTATTACTATGTTATTAGCTATTACTATGTTATCAGTAGTTATATTACATTTATGTTATCACTGAAACCAGCTTTTAAACAGTTTCTTAAAATCCTGATTAGCCTTTAACCATTAGCCTAAGAAATTATTTTCTGCTCTAGTTCTATAAACAGTTATTACTACGTTCTTACATTTATATTAACGTCACCAAGATGAGATGGTCACTAGGCTTACCAATCATCCAGGTTAAAGATGGTTGCATGACTGAAATTTCCGTCCTCACCACTCCTCTGAGTAGACCAGTTGTTTGTCACCATTAGGCTGCTCTAGTTCACCAGGGGGAGCTGTAGAATCCAGTTGGCCATTTATGTTGAGGTATATTCCTCCTTGGGTGTATCCTCTGGATGGAACTCCAGGGGGCATGCTTCCTGTGTTCCATACAATGCACAACTCCAGGAGGCAGCAATGTTGGAGCTCAGATATTAATCCAGTCCTTGTCATTCCTGTCAACATGTTTCTCACTGATGATGCAGTCAAACATTTGGGAATGTCAGTCATGATGTTTCTTAGGCAAGATCACGATGAGATCATGATTTTGACATGATATTGATGCTTTTCTTCTTTTTATTTTCCTACATTTCCTTGAAGACATGTCCACAGAATAGCATTCTGGCTGTTTTTTGGGTGCAGCCAAGCTTTCTCCAGTGTATTCTGACTTTTTCATTACCAATCTTCAATTTTTCTGGGAACATAACTAATTTTCAGATTAGTCTTGATTTGTTGGATATTCTGATGGTCTTTGGAGTGGGTTGGGCTGAAAGGGTTAGAGAGCAGGGAAGAAAAACGGAAGTAGTGATGGGGTCAGCCACTCTAATCAACCACCCGTCCCACCAGAGTGAGAGAAGGGAGGAAGGGAGTGCAAGAGATCACAAAGAGAAGAGGGAGAGAGCGAGAGATCAGAAATGGTTGAGAGAGCGAGGGAAAGAAAAAGAAGGGAAATGAGAATGAGAGTGAGGGAAATATAGCTTGAAAGTATGAAAGGAGACATAGAGGGTGAATGTAGGAGGGAGCAAACAGAGAGAGACAGAGTTTGAAGGAGGGATAAAAAAAATGGAGAGAGAAAGAGAATATGATGAGGGGGTTAAGCAAAAGAAAGAGAGTTGGAGGAGGACAGTAAGGAGGGAAAAAAAAAAGAAAAGACAAAGAGGATATGAGAGCAAAAGAGAGAGGAAGATAGAGAAATAAAAAGATATAAAGGGAGATAGCGGGGGAAGATAGAGCAAGAGAGAGGGAGAAGAATTTGATCGTGGAGACAGAGCTAGCGAAGGGAGCCTATGGTCCGGCTAGAACCTTTCCCTCACTGGACCGGGCTGCCGCTTTGCCTACCCCTACTCCCTCACCAAAGTATGAGAAGGAAGGGAAAGGACAGCGGACGATTAGAGGGAGAGAGCTGAAATTGAAGGAGAGTAGTCTACTCTCTGGCCTAGGTGGTGTCTTTCCTCTGTCTTAATTTTGCTGTCCAGCTGATGTCTTTTCTCTTAATCCAAAGCCAGTTGCTGCTTTTCACTGCTGCATTTGACAAGGACTTGTCTGCCTTTAGGAGGGAGTGACCCGTCAGAACCATTGTATTCAAACAACTGGTTGTAGACGTTACAATGACTCCCCTGCTTCCCACTTCTATGGGTAATATGTTGGTTCCCCAGCTGTTCTGTGCACCCTCTTTTCCAAGATCGGAATATTGGCGTTTTTGCTCTCTTAGGCTTCTCCAACCCCATCTTCACAGGGCACTGTCAGCTCCACACTGATCTCTGGACAGGTGGCAACAGGAAAGAAGTGGACAGAGTCCACTTCTTTCCTCTTGCCACCTGAGGGGCCACTGTTTGAATGACAGGATCTTTAGATTCAGTAAGGGTCATTATCAGCCTTGCTTTCCCGATTTGGATTCTTCCATGAGGCTTGAAATTGGTAATTCCAATTTGCTGTTCCTGTACAGCGATATAGGACTCAAACATTGCGGGATTCCAAACCACGGTTTACCCTGTGTGCTGATTACCCTCTCAAGCTTTCCACTTGATGATGGGGATCTCATAAACAGTTAGTATACACAGTATGTAAACAGTTAGTAAACAGTTAGTACACTTCAGTATGTTCAAAACAGTGCTGCAAGGATCCTGATGAGAGTTCGTAAACACGAACACATCACCCCTGTTCTTCATTCCCTTCATTGGCTTCCCATCTCC